>RCUC01106695.1:0-19654 GCA_003697995.1 Taxidea taxus jeffersonii
CAAAGACCCCACCAAAAAGGAGAATTTCAGGCCAATATCCCTGATGAATATGGATGCTAAGATTCTCAAAAAGATCCTAGCTAATAGGATCCCACAGCACATTAAAAAGATTATTCACCATGACCAAGTGGGATTTATCCCTGGGATGCAAGGGTGGTTCAACATTGACAAGTCAATCAATGTGATAGAACAAATCAGTAAGGGAAGAGAGAAGAAGCACATGGTCCTCTTAATTGATGCAGAAAAAGCATTTGACAAAAACCAGCATCTGTTCCTGATTAAAATGCTTCACAGTATAGGGATATAGGGAACATTCCTCAACTTCATCAAATCTATCTATGAAAAACCCACAGTGAATACCATCCTCAATGGGGAAAAACTGAGAGCCTTCCCGCTGAGATCAGGAACATGACAAGAATGCCCACTCTCACCACTGTTGTTCAACATAGTACTAGAAGTCCTAGCAATAGCAATCAGACAACAAAGAGAAATAAAATGTATTCAAATTGGCAATGAAGAAGTCAAACTCTCTCACTTCACAGATGATATGATACTTTATATGCAAAACCCAAAAGACTACCCCCCCCAAACTACTAGAACTCATTCAGCAATTCAGTAATATGACAGGATACAAAATGAATGTACAGAAATCTGTTGCTTTCTCATACACTAACAATGAAAATACAGAAAGGGAAATTAGGGAATTGATTCCGTTTACTATAGCACCTAGAACCATAAGATAGATACCTGGGAATAAACCTAACCAAAGAGGTAAAGGATCTCTACTTGAGGAACTACAGAGCACTCATGAAAGAAATTGAAGACACAAAAAGATGAAAGACCATTCCATTCATGGATCAGAAAAATAAACATTGTTAAAATGTCTATACTGCCTAGAGCAATCTATACTCTCAATGCCATTCCGATCAAAATTCCACCAGCATTTGTCAAAGAGCTGGAGAAAACAATCCTAAAATTTGTATGGAATCAGAAGAGACCTGAATTGCTAAGGAAATGTAGAGAAAGAAAAACAAGCTGGGGGCATAATGTTGCCTGATTTCAAGCTTTACTACAAAGCTTTACTACCACAGCATGGTACTGGCATAAAAACAGACACATAGACCAGTGGAACAGAGTATCGAGCCCTGATATGAACCCTCAACTCTGTGGTCAAATAATCTTCAACAAAGCAGGAAAAAAATATACAGTGGAAAAAAGACAAACTCTTCAACCAATGGTGCTGGGAAAATTGGACAGCTATGTGTAGAAGAATAAAACTCGACCATTCTCTTACACCATACACAAAGATAAACTCGAAATGGATGAAAGACCTCAATGTGAGACAGGAATCCATCAGAATCCTAGAGGAGAACATAGGCAGTAACCTCTTTGACATCGGCCACAGCAACTTCTTTCAAGATATCTCTCCAAAGGCAAAGGATACAAAAGTGAAAATGAACTTTTTGGACTTCATCAAGATCAAAAGGCTCTGCACAGCAAAGGAAACTGTCAGTAAAACAAAGAGGCAACCCAGGGAATGGGGAAGATATTTGCAAATGACAATACAGACAAAGGGCTGATATCTAGGATCTATAAAGAATTCCTCAAACTCAACACACACATAACAGATAATCATGTCAAAAAATGGGTAGAAGACATAAACAGGCACTTCTCAATGAAGACATACAAATGGATAACAAACACATGAACAAAATGTTCATAATCACTATCCATCAGGGAGATTCAAATTAAAACCACATTGAGATACAACCTTACACCAGTTAGAATGGCCAAAATTAACAAGACAGTAAACAACGTGTGTTGGAGAGGATGTGGAGAAAGGGGAACCCTCTTACAGTGTTGGTGGGAATCCAAGTTGGTTCAGCCACTTTGGAAAATAGTGTAGAGATCCCTTAAGAAATTAAAAGTAGAGCTTCCCTATGACCCTACAATTGTAGTCCTGGGTATTTACCCCAAAGATACAGATGTAATGAAAAGAAGGTCTATCTGTATCCCAATGTTCATAACAGCAAGGGCCACAGTAGCCAAACTGTGGAAAGAACTGAGATGCTCTTCATCGGACGAATGGATAGGAAGATGTGGTCCATATACACTATGGAGTTTATGCCTCCATCAGAAAGGATGAATACTGAACTTTTATATCAACATGGACAGGACTGGAAGAGAGTATGCTGAGTGAAATAAGTCAAGCAGAGAGAGTCAATTGTCATATGGTTTTGCTTATTTATGGAGCATAATAAGTAACAGAGGACATGGGGACATGGAGTGGAGAAGGGAGTTGGGGGAAATTGGCAAGGGAGATGAACCATGAAAGACTGTGAACTCTGAAAAACAATCTGAGGGTTTTGGAGGGGTGGAGGGTAGGAGGTTGGGTGAGCCTGGTGGTGGGTATTATGGAAGGCCCGTGTTGCATGGAGCACTGTGTGGGGGGCATAAGCAATTCTAGAACACTAAAAAGAAATTTAAAAAATAAATTAGAATTAAAAAAGAAAAAATCCACATAGAGAGATATTCTGCAAAACAAATAATTAGATTCCTAAAAATTGACGGTATTATAAAAGACAAAAAGAGGCTGTGGTATTAGGTTAAAAAATCTAAAGGATGTGACAAGCATATGTAATCTGTGACCCTTGATTAGACCCTAAATCAAAAATAGAACTAAATAAAATTATACATAATTATATATAATTTTTTTAAAGTTCTGAAAACCTCTACCCAGAGAAGAAAACATCTGAATAAGTGTTAGAAAGTGAAACCAAGGAAATGGTTAAGTTAATGAGTTGAATTCATTTATTAATATATTGAGTCTTCACTAGCAGAAATAACAACTTAATGCATGGCTATGGTAGACTACTAATGGCCCTGTGTGCTGGATATATATACATATATATTTTTATATAATTGGGGAAATTAGAATATAAAATGCATATTGGATAATAAAATAGTATTACATTTCTTGAGTATTGCAGCTGTGTTGAGGTTATGTAGTAAATGTGGAAAACATATGCTGGACTATTTAGGATTAAAGTGTTTAATGTCTGCAACTTATTTCTAAATGGTTTATAAAAATGATAACAATAATAATAGTGGTACTAGTAATTTTTATGTATGGTAAAATACTAACAATTCATGAATCTAGCTGAATCTAGGTGAAGAGTATATTAATTGTTCTTTGTACTGTTCTTACAATATTTCTGTAGATTTGAAACTGTTAAAAGTTAAATGTTGAGGGAAAACTAAAATAGAAAATGCACATGGATATCTTCTAAATTTTAAGGTAGAGAAACATTTTTGAATGATACATATAAAATTGATCATATAAGAAAATACATATTTAATTATATTAAAATTGGAGTTCTATTTATTGAAAGAAAAACCTTAATTCTATTTATTATATTTTTGTTAATTTTTGTTAACTGCCTACCTCCCCTCATTAGAAACATAGATTTTGTAAAAGCAAGAATTTTTGTATATTTTGTTCACTGGTTTAAGTTCCTATGACAGTGTTAGTACATAGTGGAAACTCCATAAATACATGGTGATTAATTACTGAAGGAATAAGTTAGTGATTTTTATGATTAAATTCTAATATCAGTTAGTTGTCCTTTTAACTAAATTATAAAGCACTGTGGCTCACTAGGTGTGGGTAACATCTGGTTTTGGTCAGCAATTCTAGAACTCTGACTCGATTAATCCTGAAAATTGTTCTGATGACAGAGTGCCTGGGTTCAAATTCTGACTCTCTCACTAACTAACTACAGAACAATGACCACAGACAAGTCATATAAATTCACTAAGTCCCACTGTCTTTATCTTTAAAATTGGGGGAAGTAATGATAAGCACTTCTTAGGGCTTTTGTGAGTAGTAAATAAAATCATACACATAAAATGTTGGATTCATATCAATACTCCGCTGATGTGAGCTACTAGACTTAGGTGGCTTACAGAGCTTGATCTGGCCCTTTTCCTCTCCATCATCATCCATACTGCTCCCTCTTTATGTTTTATGCTCTAGTCACTGTGAACCTCTTTTTCCTGAATATTCACTCTCTTATTCCCCTGTAGGCCTTTGTATATACTACAACCATGGCATAAAACAACTTTCCCTTAGATTTTTGTTTGTTTGCTTTAATTACTACCATTGTGAATATCATATCTCAGAAATATTTCCTTTGGGAAGGAGGCCTTCTCTACACCCCACCCCCATTTTAGTTTAGGTGCCCTCCTATGTGATCACAGAGGTCTGTCATGACCAGACACTATTGAATAAAGGCTCAATATTTGTTAAATGAATGAATTGAAGCCCCATTCCCAACATGATATGATTAGACAGCTTTCTAAATACACTGACCTGGCACAAAAGTCCTTAAATGGAGAAGTTTAAATACTGAGTTGCTAAGAATGCTTCCTTTCCTTCTCATCTCTATAACATTTTCTGTGCTACTACTGATCCTTTTTTATCAATGCCTGTCTTACCCAAAGTAAAAGGAACCATTAAATCACTCCTTGACAAATCTCCAGGCACAGGCCTTATTCCCTGGCTTGGATAAATGTAAAGTTTTTTCATGACTCAAGACAGGCCTTCTTGAAAAAGAAAGCAGAGTAAAACTTTCCTGCCTTTCAAAGAAGGAACTCCCAGCTCTGGGCTTTGTACTGTTGGGAAGTTAACAACTACCCAACATATGCCACTGTTTTGTTCTCTTATGACTCACAGAGGCTGACACCTGGGCTAATTATATTCTATTAATATGAAGTATCAGTATACATTGCATGAAGAAGTAAAGCAGGATCTGCCTCTTATCATTGTAACCTTGATAAGAAGTAGTTTTGCTTATGATTGCTTGTCTAGAAGGAGAAAAATGTTGGCAAGACAGAGTGTTTCCCTCTGTCCATTCCATTCCATCCACTCCCTTCTGACTTGATTCCTATTCCCTGTATCATTAACACATTGTACTCTCCTGTTTGAAATCAGCTGGTGTCATCTCTGCCCAGCTTGCTTTCCAGGGCAGATATCCAAGATTCAAGGACTCACAGTCTGTAATCAGACCATCTTACAGGCATCTGAGGTGGGACATACATGTTCTCTTGGACCAAAGCTCTGCTAACTTTGAAGGGTCGGCAACTCTGAAAGATATGAACTTGTCTTCTCACAGGGAGTTTGTGAGGGTAAACCATAATAATGGTTAGCCCCATAAACTGGACAAGTAAATGTGTTGTGGAAGAGAATATGTGTGTTAGAAGAGAACAAAGCTGCTATAATCGAAAAGTTGACTAAAGTGTCACATTGTATTATCTATTCTATTATTCTAATTATTTCATTAGGATTTGTAAAGTCAGAAAATTCTTACATTTGGTTCATTTCAAGAAATAACTCATGAGCAACAACTATATGCCAGTAACATGCAATGTGCTGCAGGAGATTAAAAAAACAAAACAAAACAAAACCAACCAACCAACAAACTAACTAACAAAAAATCTGGTCCTGTGTTTGAGAAACACAGTGACCAGTTACTCTAGTCTTAATCCTGCCTTTATTATCCCATTGGCAAAAAATTGCATATTTTTTTCTCTTTTTACCTAAAGGTTATCTGTTTCTTTAATAAATTTAGTTCCCAATGTCTAGGATATTTTTATACAGCTATTTTAAGACTTTCTTGAAGTACGTTCTAGAACTCTATACACAGTCTTCCTCATTTAGACAAAATATAAAATTCCATAAGATGAAGTCACATTTTCTGCTTATTTTTCATTGCTTTTAGGTGGCATCCACCTAGGTTGTTGCTCCTTGACCTTAGGAGTACTTTGGAAAGATTTCTTCAAGGATGTCTATATCCATTTCTTGGGTGATAAACTACTGGATGCAGTTTAACAGCTTCCAAATCTGGTTTACATTATTTATGCCTAAAGGTGATAGTGTGTATTTACACATGACCACATATAAGCTCCTAAGCCATTTTTCTAACAACTTAAAAAGACCTTCACCTTGGTAGTTTATCATATTGTCTACTTAAATTCTCTGTAGTTCAACAATAATTCTACTTTCTGTTGAATGTCCTTTTGAAAGACTTTTTAAAGAGAAGGTTGGTTCCATGATGAGAAAATATAATCAAGAAACGTGGGACAAAAAGAGAAAAATGGGCTTAAGAACCAGACCAAATTAAAATTGAGCACCTCTGCCCCTTTGTACATGAACTTGGCTGAACCACTGAATCCTTCTGAGATTTGATGTCCCTAGCAGCAAAAGTGAGGTAATAATATTTACTGTAGAGATGTGTGAGGATTAGGAATAATGACCATAAGGAATTTAGAGAGTGCCTATACCACAATCAAATAGAATTTTCTGCAGTGATGGAAATTCCCTATGCTTCCCTGTCTTGTATAGTAGCTATCAGTCATATGTGGCTACTAAGTATTTTCAATGTAGTTAGCATGACTGAGAACTGAAATTTTCATTTTTAATTTAATTTAATTTTAATTTTAATAGTCCCATGCTGATATGGTTTTAGAAATCACAGGTCTAGACTATGATAGGTCTTCAATAAATTAGAGTCATTGATATAATTAGTGGGAAGTTTGGATTTTCTGAAAAATGGCCTAATATGGAGGAGAAGAACAACAACAACAACAACAAAAACTGACAAGTCCAACAAACTGACAAAAATTTTCATTAAAGTTTTCTGATATTTTCTTTGAGAACTTATGGCATATTAAGAACATCTAAATATGACCTTCTATATTCCTCTGGCCTGACATCTCTAAGTCCATTTACTAGTCCTGAGAACAGCAGGACTTTCTTTCCTCCTCACAATTGACATGGCCACCTCTGCTACCATTATGTCCGGTAAGGAAGAGTCCTTCTGAAATCCTATGTTGAGAATCCTGTATCTCTGATACTGCAACCCTAAAGTTACCAATGACATTCTAAAAGCCCCTAAGAAGAAATGTGCATTCTTTTAGTATTTGAGATCAGCTTCATTTAGAAGCTTACAGGAAAAAGAATCTCTAAATTCATTAGAAACCATACTCTTTATACATTTTGTTTACCTTGTTATCACAACACAAAACAAGCTTCAAGATTATTCAGTTCAGCCAAGAAATACTGCTGGAAGTAATTTTATCACACTCACATTTCTCAATAGAAACTCTAGACCAGTTTCTAAAAATACCAACTATTCTGAGCCAGGTGACCTTGGACACCTCAAGGTCTGAGTAACTTTGGCTTCAATAATTCCAACCTCTCCAAACTCATGTAAGTCCAGCCATGAAGAGATGGTACTAATTATGAAAATTCCCTTGTTTATGGTTTAGAGATTTGATTTTATAGTCTGGATAAATAGGGTTGATTCTGAAATACAGCAGTTGAAGCAGAGTGAACTAGGGATTAGTTTAATGCTTTATAACCCAGACCTAAAGGAACTGTGAGAAATAAATTTCTGTTGTTGATAGGAAACCCACTTTGTATTGTTTAATTTTAGCAGCCTGAGCTGACCAAGATAGGCATGTACAACTACCTAAAGTCATATACTCTTCCCTTCAGAGGTTTTTAATACTTTGTCGGGCCCAAAGGGGAGAAAAGATAAATAAAAATGCAATCTAATGCTAAGTTAAAGTGAGAAATAAGTTACATGTAAGAAAATGCAATAATCAAATAAGGTATTTGGCAAAGAGAGAGAGAGCAGTGTAGCTGAAAGACATCATGAAAAAGATAGGACCTCAGCTGGGCCTTGAATGATTAATCAATGAATTCAAGAAAGGGTAAGGTAATTTAGGTGGCATAAGGGAAGTCACAGAAAGAAATGGAAAGGAATTGTGTCCAGCTAAAGTGAAGGGTAAGTGTTAAATACTGGATAAAAAATTTGTTTTTACCATGTTTGCTAATTTATTATTGCAACAAAAGTCAGGTTGGATCTGTTTTCTAAATCTGCCTGGAATTTTGATTGTACAAAATTATTATTTTTTCAATAGATAATATAAAAGGACCCTACTAGTCACAAGAGGTAATTGGGGAAGGACTTTGATCTTCATTGTGGGAACTGATTCTTAAAATTTAACTTCCATCAAAACCACCTGAGGAGCTTATTAAAAGAAACTCCTTGACAGTTTCTGATTTAGTAGGTTTTGATTGGAACTGAGAATATGCATTTCTAACATGTTCCTGGTGATGCTTGTGTTGTTCTTTTGAGACCACCCTTACTGATGGAGAACAAAGCTAAGTGGGACCTTCTATTCATGCTTATAAAACTGCGGAGTGATGCCAACCACAGATATGGGAAAACTTTATATCAACAAACTAAATATAAAAATAAGGTATCCAGTTAAATGAACTGAGCTTGTTGTTTGAGATTGTGTGATATATAAACTTGAAAAATAAACTTCACAATATGACTTCAAAGAATACTAAGATTTTTTTCCCTTGCCACTGCATCTTCTTTTTTAAAAAACAAATTTATTTTATTTATTTAACTCCAGTAGAGTTAACATACTGTGTTATATTAGTTTCAGATATACAATATAGTGATTCAATAATTTCACACATCACCCAGTGCTCATCATGACAAGTGAACTCTTTAGCTTCCATCACCTATTTCACCCTACTTACCTCCCCTGTGGTAACCATTAGTTTGTTCTCAATAGTTAGAAGTCTGTTTCTTGGCTTGGCTCTCTCTGTCTCTTTTTTCCCTTACTCATTTATTTTGTGTCTTAATTTTCACATATAAGTGAAATCATATGCTATTTATCTTTCTCTGACTGGCTTATTTTACTTAGCATGATACTCTTGTTCCATCCATGTCATTGCAAATGGCAAGATTTCATTCTTTTAATGGCTGAATAATATTCCATCACATATATGTATCACATCTTCTTTATTCATTCATCTGTCAGTGGACATTTGGGCAGCTTCCATAGTTTGATTATTATAAATAATGCTGATATAAACATCAGAGCGCATGTATCCCTCTGAATTAGTATTTTTGTATTTTTAGTATAAATACCCAGTAGCTTAATTACTCTATCATAGGGTAGCTCTGTTTTTAATATTTTGAAGAACTTCCACACTGTCTTCTACAGTGGCTGTACCAGTTTACATTCTCACCAACAGTGCAAGATGGTTCCTTTTTCTCCACATCCTCACCAACACTTAGGAATACCAAGCCTTTTAACCCAATGGTGAGAAAAGCCATATCAAATTTAGTCAAGTCAAAAAATATAAGTGTTTTGCCACTGGTTTTGTGTTTGGCCTTTTTACAGCATGGGTACATTAGTCAGAGTTCTCCAAGGAAACAGAACCAATAGGATGTGTGTGTGTATGTGTGTGTGTGTGTGTGTGTGTGTGAGAGAGAGAGAGAGAGAGAGAGAGATTTATTTTAAGGAGTTCACTCATGCAATTGTGGAGTCTTGGTAAGTCCAAAATCTGATTGAGGAAACAAGCAGGCTGGAGTATCAGAAAAGAGATGCAGTTTTAGTGAAAAGGCAGTCCAATGGCAAAGGAGTAAAAACTGATGCTAAAGATGAAATCCTAAGGCAGTCTGCTGCCAGAATTCTCCTTTTCTTGGGAGAGGTCAGCCTTTTGTTTTCTTCCTGCCTTCAAAGACTCACTCATATTATGGAAACCAATCTGCTTTACTCAAAGTCCATCTATTTCATGCAAATCTCATCCAAACATCCTGCAGAAATATTCAGAATAATGTTTAACCAAATGTCTGAGCACCATGGCCTGGCCAAGTTGACACCCAAATTTAACCATTTTAATAGGTTTATTTCATTTTGTGTACTTGTATATTTCATTGTTGTTTTCAGATTTGGTTCAATTCAATTCACAAATGTTTCATGTGCCCAATATATTCAGTAGGTTGTAGTTTAGTAAGGGGGGAGGTTATAAAAGAAACAGTTTACAGTTTATTCATTTTTTCATTCAATAATATTTCTTGAGTACTAATTTTGTCAAAGCCCCTTGATGTGCCTTAATTTTAGACAGAAACAGTCACCTACAATTTGGTTTAGGGATACATCTATGGTTGGGGATGGGAGGGGATGGAAGGGAGGTCCTGGCTTTGCCTCGACTGTGTTCATTCTGAAAAAATTGTTATGCCTTGGTGTATGGCTAATACCATAGAAACACCAGAGTTGATTCCTCAGCCAACTTTATGAGGGTTTCGGTGGAAGAGGTGTGAGGGTGCACTAGAGAAGGTGAATGGGAATATTACTCAGCCGTCAGAAAGGCTGAATACCTACCATTTGCACTGACATAGATGAAATTGGAGGGGATTATGTTGAGTGAAATAAGTCAATCAGAGAAAGACAGTTATATGGTTTCACTCTTATGTAGGACATTAAGAATGAAGCAGAAAACCATAGGGGAAAGGAGTAAAAACTGAAAGGGAAGAAATCAGAGAGGGAGCCAAACCATGAGATACTCTTGACTCTGGGAAACAAACTGAGGTTTGCAGAAAGGGAGATGGGTGGGGAATGGGTTAACTGGGTGATGGGCATTAAGGAGGGCATGGGATATGGTGAGCACTGAGTGTTGTACACAACTCATGAATCATTAAACATTACACCAAAAACTTATGATACATTTGCTAATTGAATTTAAATCAAAGAAAGAGAAAAAAATAATGTAAAATAAAATAAAAGGTTAAAAAAAAAGATATGTCAGGAATTGATCCTTCAGTCTAGCTTGGGATTTATCTGGGACCTGGGAAATAAAGTCATTTGGACTAAAGTTAAAAGGAGTAGTGGGTTTTTGTTTGTTCATTTGTTTGTTTCTTTGTTTTTCCATTTTATTCTAAGGCCAGAGGAGGACTTTAATGCCCAGGTGAAAACAAAACTATAAGAATGTGAGGAAGTAGAGTAGGAGTCTTTTGCCAGCCACATGGAGAAGAATGAAACTGTGCCATTTTCTTACACCATACACTAAAATAAACTCAAAATGGATGGAAGACCTAAATGTAAGACATGAATCCATCAAATTCTAGAGGCAAACACACGCAGCAATCTCTTTGACCTCAGCCACAGCAACTTGTTGCTAGACATATCTTCAAAGACAGGGGAAACAAAAGCAAAAATGAATTATTGGGACCTCATGAAGATAAAAAGTTTTTGCACAACAAAGGAAACAGTCAACAAAACTAAAAGACAATCTACAGAATGGGGGAAGATATTTGCAAATATCTTATCAGATAAAGGGTTAGTATCCAAGCCGATTAATAATAATAATCATCGTCATCATAATCATCATCATCATCATCAGTCAAGAAAGGGGCAAAAGACATGAGCACGCATTTCTCTAAAGAAGACATATAAATGGCTAACAGATACATGAAAACATATTCAGCATTGCTTGGCATCAGCTAAATCCAAATCAAAACCACAATGAGATCCTACCTCTCCCCAGCCAAAACGGCTAAAATTAACAATTTAGAAAGCAACAGAGATTAGCAAGGTTGTGGAGAAAGGAGAACCATCTTATACTGTTGGTGAAAATGAAAACTGCATACAGCTACTCTGGAAGACTATGGAGGTTCCTCAAAAAGTTAAAAATAAAGCTACCCTATGACCCAGCAACTGCACTTTTAGATATTTATCCAAAGGATACAAACAGTGGTTTGAAAGGGCACCTGCACCTCAATGTTTATAGCAGCAATATCTACAATTGTCAAAATATGGAAAGAGTCTAGATGTCCACTGACAGATAAACAAAGATAAAGACAGATAAAGAGGATGTGCTGAGACAAGATGGCGGGCGGGGAAGTGCCTTTTCAACCTGTACCCTAAAGTGAGCTGATTACTACCAAAGAACTTTGATCACCCATGAAATCAGCCTGAGATTAGAATATACACTTCTGGATCTCTACAGGGGCAGAAGACGCCAGTGGGCAATTAAAGTGGAGTGGGAACATTGGAATGATATCAGAAGATAAACAAAATGGGGAGGGAACCACCAGAAGCGACCCATTGGAAAGTGATACCCCAATGCGAGAGTGCCCGGGGATTGGGGACCAGCATTGACATGGTGTCTGGCTGGGGGCACTCAAAGAGAGTAAAGGATCATGGAGAGAGATTGTGGTCGGTTGGGGACAGGGGCTTGAGTCCCAGGACCCAGGGCAGCCATCCCTGGCGCTGAGCCAGAGAGTGTGGCAAAGAAACCAGGTCTTGGTCCCTTGGGCTGCCAATACACCTGAGAGCTTCTGGGTGGCGGCTCCCATGAGGGGCAGGGAGCCTCGCCAGTTGGCAGAAACACAGCCTTTTGCACTCTCCGCACACTGCACTACCAGAGTCTGAGTCGCGCCCCTCACCCCTCCCAGAGAGAGGTGCATGCTGGCGGTAGCCAGCGCTCTCTTGGACCAGAGAGTCTGAGCACTCCCAGCCCAGGCCAGTGGGAAAATCTCAGTGCACTATCACTGCTTGGAACCTCTCTGGCGGTCTGGAGCTGCCCAGACAGCCTAGGCTATTGTGGTTTTGGGTACAAGCAGGAATTCCTGTGTCCCCAGAGACCTTGACTGGGAACTTGCTCTGACAGCAGCTGAGGGGGAATTTATGTGCTCTGGAGCACCCAGAGGGCAACAGACTGAGGCTTTTCTCTGAGAGGGAGGTCTGGGGGCTGTTTGATTTCCTCTAAACCCCCCAAAACCATCAAAAGCTGCCAAGGCCAGAGAAAACAAATGAACAAACAAACAAAAAAACCTCCAGAGAACAAAAGACTGAAAAACCGGTTTCCTCTTAACTCAGGGAACAGTGCATGAAAACTCAGGAGGCAGGCACCTCCCCCAGAAAACCAACCACAAACACAGCAAAAACAACAACAACAACAAAAAGACAAGAGAACAACCACCACTACTTCATAGATACAACTTTTATTTTTAATTCGTTCCCATTACTCTGGTTCATTTTTTATAGATAATTTTTAACCTATTTACCATCACAGTGAGATGTCCAGTACATCAAATTCCATAATAACCATTTAACCTGAACTTTTTGATACATATACCTGTGTTTTTCTTTTACTTTTCTATTTTTTAATTTTTTTTAAATTTTAGTTTAGTTTATTCTTTTTTTATATTTATTTTTTAATATTCATATAGAGTTAAACTTCAGGGTAATCCCCTTTCCCCAATCAATGCTACCCCTATAGGTAAACCAGTTTTTAATCCCCCTTTATCTTAGGAAAGTTGAGTCCTTAAACAAAGATATTAAGATACATCCAGGAAGAATCAAAATAACCTTCCTCACCCACACTGAGAATTTATAACCACTCTCCCCTCTTTTTCTCCCGCCAGTGTTTCTGAGTATTTGTTTTTGTCCTGGTAGTATATAAATCTTATACCTGGGGTTCTTTTTAACGAAGTTCTTTTTTTTGTTTTGTTTTGTTTTGTTTATATATATATATTTTTTTCTCTTGTCATCTACTTTTATCAGTCTTTTTGTTTGTCTGTTTTTGTTTGTATACTTCATAAATCTTACCTTGGGGCCCGTTTGGGCTGGGCCTTCTCTTATTTTATCTTTCTTTTTTTTTTTTTTCCTCTCTCTCTCTCTCTTTTCTTATCTTTATTCTTTCTTTCTGGTGGGCACTCTCAATTGCCCAGAAGCGTTCCAGGGTGTACCTTGCCTGCACCACAGTCGACACATTCACCTACACATCCGTTCAGCCATCTCTCACCAAAATGACTAGGAGGAGGAATGCCCAACAGAAGAAAAATTCAGACTGGGCCTTCTGCATCAGAGCTATTGGATATAGACACAGACAGTAAGTCTGAAAGGGAATTCAGGGAAGCAATTACCCAGGAAATAGCCAGGGTGGAGAAAGCCTTTCATGACAAAATGGAATTGATTAGGGCAGAAGTGAAAGCCACCAGGGATGATGTTAAAAATGCTCTCAATGAGTTCCAACCTAAGCTAAATTCTTGAGAAGCTAGGGTAACTGAGGCATAAGATAGAATTAGTGATCTGGAGGACAAACTGATAGAGAAAAGGAGGAAGCCTGGGCCAAATGGCTCAGAAGCCATGGAAACAGAATTAGGGAAATAAATGACTCAAATGTTCCAATGTCAGAATTATTGGAATCCCTAAGGGGGAGGAGAAAGAAAAAAGACTAGAGGATATAGTTGAACAAGTTCTCCATGAAAACTTTCCCAGTCCCATGAATGGAACCAGTGTTCCTGTCCTAGAGGCAGAAATGTCTGCCCCCAAGATCATAGAATCTATCTAGAAAGACCACAATGCCCCTGATTGTGAAAATGATGAATCATAATTTTAGAAGGAAGCTCTTGAAAGCAGCTAGGGGGAAGAGATTCCTTATGTACAGAGGAAGTCCCATCAGAATAATGTCAGACCTGTCCACAGAAATCTGGCAGGCCAGAAAGGGCTGGCAAGACCTATTCAGGACAATAAATGAGAAGAACATGCAGCCAAGAATACTTTATCCAGGAAGACTGGCATTCAAAATGGATGGAGAGATAAAGAGTTTCCAAGACTGGCAAGGTTTAAGAGAGTATGTGACCACCAAGCCAACACTGCAGGAAATTTTTTTTTAATATTTTATTTATTTATTTGTCAGAGAGAGAGCAGGAGCGAGCACAGGCAGACAGAATGGCAGGCAGAGGCAGAGGGAGAAGCAGGCTCCCTGCTGAGCAAGGAGCCCAATGTGGGACTCGATCCCAGGATGCTGGGATCATGACCTGAGCCGAAGGCAGCCACTTAACCAACTGAGCCACCCAGGTGTCCCCACTGCGGGAAATATTAAGGGGGGTTCTATAAAAGAGGAAAAAACCTAAGAATATCATTGAACATAAATATATGGAGACAATCTATAGAAACAAAGACTTCACAGGTAACACAATGTCAATAAAAACGTATCTCTCAATAATCACTCTCAATGTGAATGGCCTAAATGCTCCCATAAAATGGCACAGGGTTGCAGATTGGATAAAATGACAGGACCCATCCATATGTTGTCTACAAGAGACCCATTTTGAACCTAAGGTTACATCCAGACTGAAAGTGAAGGGATGGAGAAGCATCTTTCATGTCAATGAGTCTCAAACGAAGGCTGGGGTAGTAATTCTCATAACAGATAAATTAGATTTTAAACTAAAGACAGTAGTCAGAGATACAGAAGGACACTACATAATTCTTAAAGAGACTATCTACCAAGAAGATCTAACAGGGGCGCCTGGGTGGCTCAGTGGGTTAAAGCTTCTGCCTTCGGCTCAGGTCATAGTCTCAGAGACCTGGGATCGAGCCCCACATTGGCCTCTCTGCTCAGCAGGGAGCCTGCTTCCTCCTTTCTCTGCTTCCTCTCTCTGCCTGCTGCTCTGTCTGCTTGTGATTTCTGTCTGTCAGGTAGATAGATAAAATTAAAAAAAAAAAAAATCTAACAATTGTAAATATTTATGTCCCCAATATGGGAGCAGCCAATTACATAAGAAAACTTAATCAAGATAAGGAGTCATATTAATATGAATACATCAACAATAGGGGATCTTAATATGCCACTCTCAGTAATAGATCATCCAAACAGAAAATCAGTAAAGAAACAAGAGCATTGAATGAAACATTGGACCAGATGGGCCTCATAGATATATACAGAACGTTCCACCCTAAAACAACAGAATGCTCATTCTTCTCAAGTGCACATGGAACCTGCTCCAGAATAGACCACATACTGGGTCACAAATCAGGGCTCAACTGATACCAAAAGATTGAGATTATTCCCTGCATATTCTCAGATCACAATGCTTTGAAACTGGAGCTCAATCACAAGGAAAAGCTTGGAAGGAACTCAAACACCTGGAAGCTAAAGACCACCTTGCTAAAGAATGCATGGACCAACGAGGAGATCAAAAAAGAACTTAAACATTTCATAGAAACCAATGAGAATGAAGACACTTCGGCCCCAAACCTACGGGATACAGCAAAGGCAGTCCTAAGGGGGAAATACATAGCCATCCAAGCCTCCCTCAAAAAAATTGAAAAACCCAGAATACACCAGCTGCCTCTATACCTTAAAGAACTGGAGAATCAACAACAAAGTAAGCTAAACTTCACACACAAGAAGGGAAATAATCAAGATTGGAGCAGAGATCAATGAGATAGAAACTAGAGATACAGTAGAACGCATCAATGAAACTAAAAGCTATATTTTAAAAGAATCAATAAGATGAATAAACCACTGGCCACGCTAATCAAAAAGAAAAGAGAGGACTAAAATTAATAAAATTATGAATGAAAAGGGAGAGATCACAACTAACACCAAGGAAATAGAAACAATCATCAGAAGTTATTATCAACAGTTATATGTCAATAAGATAAGCAACCTAGATGAAATGGATGCATTTCTGGAAAACTATAAACTTCCAAAATTGAACCAGGAAGAAATTGACAATCTGAATAGACTTATATCTAGTAATGAGATTGAAACAGCGATCAAGAACCCCCAACAAATCAAGAGCCCAGGACCTGATGGATTCCCTGGGGAATTCTACCAAACATTCAAAGAAGAAATAACACCTATTCTTCTGAAGCTGTTTCAAAAAATTGAAACAGAAGGCAAACTTCCAGGCTCTTTTTATGAAGCCAGCATTATTCTGATCCCCAAACCAGGCAAAGACCCCACCAAAAAGGAGAATTTCAGAACAATATCACTGATGAATATGGATGCTAAGTTTCTCAACAAGATCCTAACAAATAGGATCCAACAACACATTAAAAAGATCATCCACCATGACCAGGTGGGATTTATCCCTGGGTTGCAAGGATTGTTCAACATTCACAAATCAATCAATGTGATAGAACAAATCAATAAGAGAAGAGAGAAGAATCACATGGTCCTCTCAATTGATGCAGAAAAAGCATTTGACAAAATCCAGCATCCGTTCCTGATTAAAACGCTTCAAAGTATATGGATAGAGGGAACATTTCTCAACTTCATAAAATCTATCTATGAAAAACCCACAGCGACTACCATCCTCAATGGGAAAAAGCTGACAGCCTTCCCTTTGAGATCAGGAACACAACAAGGATGCCCACTCTCACCAGTCTTGTTCAACATAGCATTAGAAGTCCTAGCAACAGCAATCAGACAACAAAGAGAAATAAAATGTATCCAAATTTGCAATGAAGAAGTCAAACTCTCTCTCTTCGCAGATGACATGATACTTTATATGGAAAACTCAAAAGACTCCACCCCAAACTACTAGAATTCATACAGCATTCAGAATTCAGGATTCTGGCAGGATACAAAGTCAATGTACATAAATCAGTTGATTTCTTATACACTAACAATGAAAACACAGAAAGGGAAATTAGAGAATCAATTCCATTTACTATAGCACCAAGAACCATAAGATACCTGGGAATAAACCTAACCAAAGAGATAAAGGATCTGTACTCGAGAAAATACAGAACACTCATGAAAGAAATCGAAAAAGACACAAAAAGATAGAAGACCATTCCATGCTCTTGGATGGGAAGAATAAACATTGTTAAAATGTCTATACTGCCTAGAGCAATCTATACTTTTAATGCCATTCCGATCAAAATTCCATCATTATTTTTCAAAGAGCTGGAGCAAATAATCCTAAAATTTGTATGGAATCAGAAGAGACCCCGAATTGCTAAGGAAGTAGTGAAAAAGAAAAACAAAACTGGCGGCATCACGTTACCTGATTTCAAACTTTACTACTACAAAGCTGTGATCACCAAGACAGCATGGTACTGGCATAAAAACAGACGCATAGGGGCACCTGGGTGACTCAGTGGATTGAAGCCTCTGCCTTCGGCTCAGGTCATGATCCTGGGGTGCTGGGATCGAGCCCCGCATTGGGCTCTCTGTTCGGAGGGGAGCCTGCTTCCCTTCCTCTCTCTCTGCCTGCCTCTCTGCCTGCTTGTGATCTCTATCTGTCAAATAAATAAATAAATAAATCTTTTAAAAAAACCAGACACATAGGCCAGTGGAACAGAAGAGAAAGCCCAGATATGGACTTTCAACTCTATGCTCAAATAATCTTCGACAAAGCAGGAAAAAATATACAGTGGAAAAAAGACAGTCTCTTCAATAAATGGTGCTGGGAAAATTGGACAGCTATATGTAGACGAATGAAACTCAACCATTCTCTTACACCTTACACAAAGATAAACTCGAAATGGATAAAAGACCTCAAGGTGAGACAGGAATCCATCAGAATCATAGAGGAGAACATAGGTATTAACCTCTTTGATATCAGCCACAGAAACTTCTTTCAAGATATGTCTCCAAAGGCAAAGGAAACAAAAGTGAAAATGAACTTTTGGGACTTGAGCAAGATCAAAAGCATCTGCACAGCAAAGGAAATAGTCAACAAAACAAAGAGGCAACCCACAGAATAGGAGAAGATATTTGCAAATAACAGTACAGACAAAAGGCTGATATCCAGAATCTATAAAGAACTTCTCAAACTCAACACACACAAAACACATAGTCATGTCAAAAAATGGGCAGAAGACATGAACAGACACTTCTCCAATGAAGACATATAAATGGCTATCAGACACATGAAAAAATGGTCATCATCACTAGCCATCAGGGAGATTCAAATTAAAACCACATTGAGATATCACCTTACACCAGTTAGAATGGCCAAAATTAGCAAGACAGGAAACAACGTGTGTTGGAGAGGATGTGGAGAAAGGGGAACTCTCTTACACTGTTGGTGGGAATGCAAGTTGGTGCAGCCACTTTGGAGAACAGTGTGGCCATTCCTTAAGAAATTAAAAATAGAGCTTCCCTATGACCCTGCAATAGCACTACTGGGTATTTACCCCAAAGATACAGATGTAGTGAAAAGAAGGGCCATCTGTACCCCAATGTTCATAGCAGCAATGTCCATGGTTGCCAAACTGTGGAAAGAACCAAGGTGCCCTTCAATGGACGACTGGATAAGAAAGATGTGGTGCATATACACTATGGAGTATTATGCCTCCATCAGAAAGGATGAATACCCAACTTTTGTATCAGCATGGATGGGACTGGAAGAGATTATGCTGAGTGAAATAAGTCAAGCAGAGAGAGTCAATTTTTATAAGGTTTCACTTATTTTTGGAGCATAACAAATAACACAGAGGACATGGGGAGATGGAGAGAAGGGAGTTGAGGGAAATTGGAAGGAGAGTTGAACCACGAGAGACTATGGACTCTGAAAAACATTCTGAGGGTTTTGAAGGGGCAGGGGGTGGGAGGTTGGGGGATCCAGGTGGTGCGTTTTTTGGAGGGCATGTATTGCATGGAGCACTGGGTGTGGTGCATAAACAAGGAATTCTGTTATACTGAAAAGAAATTAAATAAATAAATAATAAACAAAAAAATAAATAAAAAGGATGTGCTATATGTATATATACAATGGAATATTATTCATCCATCAGAAGGCATGAAATCATGCCATTTGCAATGCCATGGATGGAACAAGAGGGTATTATGCTACATGAAATAAGCCAGTCAGAGAAAGACAAATACCATATGATTTCACTCATATGTGGAAATTAAGAAACAAAACAAATGAACATAGGAGAAGGGAAGGAAAAATAAGACAGAAACAAAAAGGAGACAAGCCATAAGAGACTCTAAATTATAGGGAACAAACTGAGGTTTGCTGGGGGAAGG
>ML097448.1:0-27898 GCA_003697995.1 Taxidea taxus jeffersonii
TTTTTTTTTTTTTTATCATAGTGGATTCTTAAGCATGTTCTCCACCCATGCAGTGTGCTAGCTGGACGTCATTCGGCACGACTGTTACACGTTTTGGATAGCACACAGGTTGGTGTTTTCCAAAAAGGCCCACCAGATAGGCCTCACTTGCCTCCTGCAAAGCACCACTAGCTGAGCTCTGGAAGTGCAGACGTTTCTGGAAGTCCCAAGCAATTTCTCACACCAAACGCTGAAAAGGAAGTTTGCGAATCGGAAGTTTGCGAATCACAAGTTTGGTGTACTTCTCTTTCTCTCTCTTTTTTTTACAGGCAAGGGAGGGGCAGAGGCAGGGGGGGAAGGACACAGAGTCTTAAGCAGGCTGCACGCCCAGAGTGGAGCCCGGGGGGGCTCGATCTCGTGATGCTGAGATCGTGACCTGAGCTGAAACCAAGAGTTGGACGCTCAACCGACTGAGTCAGCCCACTGACTGAGGCACCCCAAGACTTGAAACTTTTAAAGTTTTAGGTTCATATCATAACAAAATTGAGTGGAAGGTACAGAGATTTCCCAGCTACCCCCCCGCCCCGCACAAGCACAGCGTCCTCTGTTATCGACAACACGCATCAGGGCAGCCCATTCGTTACCAGGCACGAACCTACGCTGACACAAGCTCATCGCCCGAAGTCTACAGTTTACCTCGGAAGACTCAGCTCTCCCACTGCTGCCTGTACATTGCTCAGTGTTGTGTTCAGCTGCAAGTAGTCGAAAACCAGACTTGAGTGACTTCAGCCTAGAGGAATTAATTTCTTCACGGAACAGGAAGTTCGGAGACGAGCCCTTGTGCGCTCAGATCGAACAGCTCCTCCCTGGCTCCTCCCTGTTACAGCTGGACCCATATGCCTGCCATTCCCTTGGCCTCTCTCTCATGCTCCGGGTTCCAAGCATCGCTTCTGCATCCAAGGCAGAGGGAAAATGGGACGGGAAGAGGGAAAGATCCCACCAGCCAGCCCAGTCTCTTTTTGTCATGGAAGCAAAAGCTGTCCAGAATTCGCCCCTGTCCCAAGAAGACTTATGCTTAAGGCTCCCTGCCCAGAATCAGGTCCCATGAGAACTCCCAGTACAAGAGGGTCTGTGGAACAGAGGGGGTCTGTGGTCACAGAATTGAGACAGCGTTTGCACCAAAAAAGGGGTCGCTGGGCACCGGCGTGCAAGTAACAGTATTTCTGATGCACGCTGCCATAACCAAGAGCTGTGTGGCTTGCTACAGGCTTTGAGTTTAGGGATAGAAAGCCCCTGCTTCGGTCGGCGTCCCGCACAGTACCCTGACAGTAACAGCAGCTCTTGTTCGTTATCACAGCCTGTCTCGACATCAACACTTCCGTGGGGCAGGTAAGTGAAGTCTCCCCACCTGCCACTGGATGGACGCGAAATGGAGCCTGCAGCAGGTGCAGCTGCGCGAGTGCGGTCAGCCCAGAACTGGAATCTGACTCCTGCGCCTTCAAGCCTCGTGTCCAGAGCTGTGATTCCACTTTGGCCTGCTTGGTCAGCACTGCCGGCTGAACCTCTGGCCGAGGTGAGAGGACTTTCGATACTGAGAAAGGCACGGAGTCAAGCCGCCCCTCAAGTTCTCTTTTTTTTTGAAATATCGGGGTTTTACTTTGGTGGCTGAAGCTTTTCATGACATGGAGTTTTGGGGGAATTATGAGGGAATTTCAGACACCAACACCCATCAAAACCCCTTGCCACCAAACTTCGGCCCGAATGCCTTCTGTGTGGCCCTGTGAACAAAACGTGTACAATGCTTGCAAGTAAACAAAGGATGGCTGTGTGTCCCTTCCAAGTCATACTGAAGCCAAGGGGATTCAATTCCCTACAGAAGTGCATTTTCGGGGCGCCTTGGTGGCTCAGCTGTTGGGCGTGTCTGCCTTTGGCTCAGGTCATGATCCCGGGGTCCTGAGATCGAGCTCCACATCAGGATCCCTGCTCATTAATGAATTAATGAATCAGATGTCATTGATACATGTTCACCCTATATTTGCATTAAAAAAAAAATCACATTTCCAGCTTTTTGAACTTTGCTTTGGCAGTGCCTTGGTCAGCACTGCCGGCTGAACCTCTCGCCAAGGTCAGAGGACCTCCAGTGTTGAAATATGCATTCTTACAGAGAGAATCCAACAGGGTTTAGGGCATTAGCGATGTGAAGATTGCAAAGCAGGAAGAGGCAAATCCCTCTGGAGGTATATGTGCTATTTATTTATTTATTTGATAGAGATCACAGTAGGCAGAGAGGCAGGTGTGGGGTGGGGGAAGCAGACTTCCCACTGAGCAGAGAACCGGAGGCGGGGCTCGATCCCAGGACCCTGGGACCATGACCTGAGCCGAAGGCAGAGGCTTTAAACCACAGAGCCACCCAGCTACAGTATATGTGCTATTTAACTTGATCCTTGCCTTCGGCTGTTCATAAACACTGTCTAGAAGCTCCCCCTCACAGTGGGCTGGCATTGGGTTCCAGAACGAAAACAAGAGAAAATAATGCAAAATGAGAAAGCCCTATGCAAACAAATGGGGGAATATGGAAATTCCAGTTTTAGAAATGAAATGGAATGTGGTGGTGGCGGCCACCCAGGCAGCCTCCTTCTTGCTTCTACAGTCTGTCTCTCCACGGGTACTTAACTTTCCTTTCCCACCCGGAGCCCATTTTCAAGGCCACGAGCATTGGACAGAAGTTCGTGGACAAAGAAAAATAAGCTATATTGAGCATATTTTATCCTAATCGCCACAGTGATCATCTCCTCCTGCAGGGAGGAGGACACACATTACAAAGATACGGAAACCGGTGCCTTTCGAACGGACACTAACCTCAGACAACCTTTGTGGAGTTCCAGGTTCTAGAAACACACTGCTTGGGATTGAGTGATAAAGATTACAGTTGTGTTTGTTTATTTATTTTAACCACCTTGGTTGGGGAGCTGGCAGAGTCTGGGGGAAAGAGAAAAGTATTTGAGAAATGAACAAATTAGGTTCTGCTGTTTATCTATTTATCGTGTGTGTGTGTGTGTGTGTGTGTGTGAGAGAGAGAGAGAGAGAGAGAGAGAGAGGGAAAGGGCTCTTGTTTGAGGTTATTTTTCAGTTTTGGCACTTCTCCTGAGACTTAAGCAGAGATCACTGAAGATCCCATGTGCTTTGTTAGTAAATTTGTTATAAATAGAATAACCACCCAGACCGCATTATCACGAGTTCCTGTAGTCCCTGACCACATGCTTCCACTGCTAAGGCAGTCACGTGTGGGGAGGTTGGGAGCATCGGAACAAGTGGTTTAACTACACTAGTGATATTCCTCCCCCCGCCCCAAGAAAATCACCGAACCACTGGGATTTCCAGGATGATTTCCATCCAGTGGATCATCCCCGAGAAGAGCTCTGAGTTGTGTCATGGCCGCTAAACGCAACTTACAAAAGCCATAATTATACGCGTATATAATATATATATGTCAACAGGATGTATTTCTATCATTACTGTTGCTTACTACAAAATAATATTTTGTGTATTGCATTATATTCCTAGACGCCGACTGGTAGGAAGCTACATATGTGTCAAAGTAGCTTTGATGGTTTAGTTGTCTTTTCCCTGATGTTCACATATTGTTCTCCTTCCAAGTAGTAATTTTGTTTTTTATTTTATTTTTTTAAAAGATTTTTATTTATTTATAGTGACAGAGAGAGCACAAGCAGGGGGAGCCGCAGACAGAGAGAGAAGCAAACTCCTTGCTGAGCAGGGAGCCCAGTGTGGGGATCGATCTCAGAACCCTGGGATCATGACCTGGGCTGAAGGCAGATGCTTACAGACTGAGCCACCTAAGCGCTCTGTAATTTTATCTTAAAACGATATTAGACTGACCAGACATCACTCTGTCCAGAAGACCGACACTCCCTGCTGATAATGACTGGTTTTCTTAGAAGCTCAGAAATCAAACCTTTGATAATTTTGTTAGACTCTCATCCATTGGTCAGTAGCATTCAGAATCTAAACTCTGCTCTTAGTCTTTAGGTGCTCATTACATTCTCTGAGTCCTCAGTGGTGCGTTAGAAGGCTCACAATAAGTTTTTTCAGTTTCTTAAGATGTCTCTTATGCCAATAAGGAGACTCAGAAATCTTGACAAATAGTATTATTCATTCATTTTGGAAATACTGGAAAAAACAAATACTGGAAAAATCAAATTTGATGTACTTTGAAGTACATCAAATGATTCTCCCCAAATCTTAGTCTCTTAACTGTCTCTTAAGATAATATTCTCATATATCTCTATTAAACACTTTCTTCTCTTATCTAGAGACATGAGACTTTCCTTGTTTCTTAGGCTTTTTAACTAAAATAAGCCTGTTAATTCTTTTGTTTGCCTTTCTGAGCTAAAATGTAATCATTATGCTCCTAACTTTCTTTCTTTTTTTTTTGGACAATATCCTCATTAACAATTAATGGGTGGGATAAGATGGCATTGTGCCTTGTCACATATCGCCCAAGGCGCAGTATACTGGAAAATAAAAATCTAGTTTTGAAAATGGCTTGCGACCATACTTTTTAAATGGGAGAATCAATTATATAATAATCTTTCGCAGTATCATTCTTTATATGATTCAATCAAGAAAAATAATGCTCTGCATCCTTTTTCCACGGCCGCCTCCCACGCGGAATAAAATCACCGAAATGTCCTAGCAGCTTTTCTTTTCCTTTCCGGCACAGTAAAAGGGTCAAAACAAAACTCTTTGCGTTATTATCGAAGGTTTCTCTACTCTAATTGCATTTGTAGTTCAAGGAATTCTTCATGGTGTCTTTAAATTTTCTAAAGAAGCTGCAGAGCTTAAGACTTCTTTCAAAGATGCGGAGCAAAAGTCCTTTGTAAGTTTCCTTCTAGACAAAAGGCAACTGTGCCTTTCTGCCCATTTGGTGTCTTACACTCCATGATCCTTATGATATTTACTTTTACTTAGCAATCCTATGGATCTACACCGAGCCATGGAAGGGTTCTTTCTCTGTGAACCTTTCACACAGCACATTTTTACTTTTCTCGTTCAGAAATGATCTAAGACACTGGCTGCATTCAGAAATGTGTGCCGGGCCCCATCTTCTCTTCTCCTTGAGCTAGTTCATCCTGCTATTGTAACTTCCGTGAGGATAGGCACTGCTTACATCTTGCTACTGCTATACCCCTAGTACCCAGGTCAGGACCCAGTATACAATAGGGCTTCATGTGCATTTGCTGAGATAATGAATTGAATCCCTTCCCTCAAAGACAAGGTATAAAGTAGGAGTCGCTCATTTGTTTAATGGATCTCAAAATGCCATTAAACTTTGCGGGGCCAGGATCTAGACACGTGGTTCTGGAATTTTCTGTGTGCCCTAAATTCTTCCAGAGGCACAGTGAAGGCCTTGGACATTCTGCTCGGGCTCATCTGACAACTTAACCATCGACTGATTCCCAAACTCCCATCTGTAGGCTCTGCCTTAAGAACATCCTCTCTTGGCTGCCCATGAATGATTATCTGTGAAAAGACATGCCCAGGACTGAGAGCTCTGAAAGGGGGCTTCCTGAGTGGTGGGAATGCGGGGGACCTAAAACAGAGGCCCGGAGGTCACTGAGGGCCAATAAGAGCCACAGGCAGATGTGAAGAGCTGGAGTCAGAGAGAAGGGGAAGAGAGGCTGACCCAGCACAGTCATTCGAGCCTTCAAGTGTACCCCAAACGCAAGGCTCTTGGGGGGGAGCCCTCAAGTTAAGATTCCGGTGGTTAAGCAAAGGAAATTGTGATCTGAAACTGAGCCAGGACTGGACAGCCAAAGCCAAAGTGTCCTTGTCTTTCACTTACCAAGAAAAGAGAGTCGACAGCCCTAGACTAGTACACAGTGAAAAGGACAGGGAATTAGCAGAAAAAAAGAAAATGTACTTTAACTCATCATACATTTTTCTTTCCTTAAAGAATTTATTTATTTGTCAGAGAGAGAGAGAGAGAGAGAGCATAAGCAGGGGGAGCAGCAGGCAGAGGGAGAAGCAGACTCTCCCCCATCTGCTGAGCAGAGAGCCCGATTCGGGGCTCCATCCCAGGACCCCGGGATCATGACCTGAGCTGAAGGCAGACACTTAACCGACTGAGCCACCCAGGTGTCCTGACTCGTTATATTTTAATGAGCACCTGCTTTGCTTTGATGGGGCTAGGAGCCTGCATGACGCCTCTTATATACTTCAAAATTGGGAATGACAAATGCGCCAAAAGGAGCCGAGATAAAGGAATCTTATTAGGGGTCATGTGTAACCCCACAATTCCCCCATGCAAGAGAATGGTGCTCATCTGGGAGCAATGCTGTCCCCCCCCTCCCCAGGGACACTGGGTAACACCTGAGGACAATTTTGGCTGTCGTACCTAATCGGGAGGTGCTTCTGGCCTCCAGTGGTATGACAGAGACTGACCCAGCCAAGATGCCAACAGTGTTGAGGAGGAAGAAGAGTGCACCGAAGGCTTTGGGGTGCTTCCGTCAGCTGACCAAATTGGTCCACTGCTTCCTGTTTTGCCTGACACATTGCGGGGAAAATGCATGATTCCCCGGGCTTGGTCTTCAGGGGAGAGGTTCCACTGGCTCCCCTGTGTCGTGGCAGCGGAAAGTTACCCAAGCTGCAATGAAACACCCCTGGGAGCCTGGTGTTGGGGGTAAATTTCATCAGAAGGTGTCCTCAGGGAACACCAGGGCATTGCCAAATGTCATCGCAAGATCGGGAGGGTGATTCTGGTGCAACAGGCGGCAGAGAGGACTCCCCCTGGGGTTAACAGGAATGGCATCGGCATCGACTATGTCCCTGCCCCCCCCCCCCAACCCCGCAGCAGGGCAGCCAAACAAGAAATAATGGGGCCGAAGCGCTAAGGGCAAACCCAACGGGCTTCCTGTTGAGCATGACTCTGCTTCCCTTTCAATCAATTTTCTTCCAAGCCTTAAGTCACTGAAAACAGGTAAAGATGTGCCGACTGCATGTACCTCCTTTCTTCGCCCTTCAGTTTTAGGAACCGGCAAATTAAGCACACACGGACTAGCCGGGTCCAGACAACACTGCAGATTTGCTCACTTAGAGTTCTGCCGGTGGTTCTCTTTCTTTCCTCCAGGACACTGTGCTTCCAACAGGAGGCCACCCAGGCATGTCCTTAATCTGCACTCCTTCCTGCCGACAGGTGTACTGGCCTGTCCGACCCAGCGTCTTCCAGGTCCAAGGGCACTCTCTTCATTCGCATTCTGCGGTTGGAGCCGCTCCATTCTGCTCTCCTGAGTCCAAAGGAGCCCAGAGCCTTGGAAGCGGGCCTGAGTCTGTGTTGTTTTTACAGAGTACAAGGACTGTTCCAAAAGTGATTATGATTCAGATGTTTCTTGCTGGCCTGTTCCCCAAATAAAGTCGTTTGATGGAAAAGAATTAATTTTATGGGTCACAAAGAGATATTCTGGTTAGTAAATGTACTCCATATCCATCAGATGAACAATCAGGTGACGGTTTACAGAAGCCCTAAAAGAAGAATCCCGGACCAAAAAGCCCACGTGTCTTGTGTGACGGTAGTGCTACCAAGGGGAGGGATAGACAAATGAGGTGCTTGGAGAAAATTAATTTCAAGATGTCAGAGAAATTCCTACGGTGGAGGCTGTGGAGATCAATGAGCATGGCGATAGTAGAAAGAAGTCTGATGGGCGACTGGGTCAGATGTAAAATGAAATATGCAAAAGAAAATATCTAACAAAAAAGCAGATTTTTTTTGTTTTTTGCATACACGAAAAGCACACGAACCCTGTTGAAGATAGGGGTTACAAAGATTAATTTCACACTGGATCAGTTTCTGGGCTATGCATAGAATTCCTCCACGCAAAAAATCCAACCACATTTTTGCAGTTATAACATATGCAAGCCACAGGGTTGAGGAACCTGGCCCCAAGCCCATATTACTCTCATTATTACTTGACTGAAAGTACACAGTTTAGGACGTTTCAGTAAAATGAATCGGTCAGAATATATTCCTTTGCAGAAAATGACTACTTACGTTTCCAAACTCTTGCTATGAATATGGTCAGCCTTTGGAACTCAGATAAATAAATACAAGGTGAGGGTCCACTAGAGGAATTTATTATATGTGCTGCCGAAGCGAGCGCTCCACTAAGGGAATTTAAACAAATAGGAAAACCCAGCTACTTGACGTTGACACAGGAAGTTGAAGGTCTCACATTCACAAACTCAACAGCCCTAGGAAATGAGAATGTATTATATACCAAAAGCTAACATGAAAAAAAAAAAAACATTTGCAGAACACTTAGAACAGTTCCCAGCACACAGCTTTGGTTTCCTTTCAAGCTGCCATCATAAACGCAGGAAACCTGGAAGAATATTCTACATCTAACTTTTAACATCACAATACACAAGACTGTTGCCCTTGGCTGGGTTCAAATGACTCTGACGTAGAGGTCAGCAAATCAGGGCCCATGAGCCAAATCCTACCCGCCGGTCTTCATACGGCCTGAGAGCTGAGAACGGTCTTTACATTTTTAAATGGGAAAAAGAAAAATCAAAAGGAAAATACTATTTTGCCAGAAGGGAAAATTAGTGGAAATTCTAATTTCAGTGTCCACGAATGAAGTCTATTTGGCACACGGCCCTCCTCCGTTGTTGACATCTTGTCTGTGGCCAATTTTGAGCTCTTTTGAGGGCAACAGTGAGTCCTTCCAGAAGAGACCCTATGGCCTGTAAAGCCAAAAATATTTACCATCTGGACCTTTCCCGAAAAAGCTTGCTGATCTCCCCCTTAATAGGCAAAGATAGTTCCATCTGAAAGTAAAAGTACACACACATAAACAGAAAAAGAGAGAAAGAGAGAGAGAAATGAGTTGATTCTCAGAAGCTGCACTTGAACCTTTCCTACGTATCTGCACCCACTTTTTAGGGCAGTCTGGCCGTCTCTGATTGAAGAGGGCCGTCCTCCCTGCAAATACTTGACTGCTCTTTCTGCCATGTGATCTGTGGAAAGCTCAGGTATGGTATGAAATGCGACACACAAGTTGGACTGAGTTCTTGGAGTATTTGGTTTAGGTGACCTAGGTTACACAACAAAATTAAAATAGCTGAAATATCTGCGTAAATGAGAAACGAATGTATACGGAGAGGGAGCACTCAGTCTTTAGAAGAAAGAGGAATGTTCTTTTTGATGGGATTCCCCCCCACCCCCCAGCCCCGTGAGTGAGCGAGCTTGTTGGCTCAGATTGAAGAAGCAGTAGGACCGGAGGGACTTCTGTGGGTCCCCTTGGACTTCCATTCAGCCAACAGCACCGAAAACTTGGTTGTACGGGCCGTGGCAAAATTTAGGGGATACTATTTGTACCGATGCTGTAAAGGGCAATGCGCATTTTGGTAACAGCTTCCACGTAACTTCATGGTGGTGGGAAGATAATCGCTTGGGAAGTGATCCCCATGACACATTTTATGAAACTTTTGCATGCTCCTTTCTTCTTGAATTCTAGTGAAAATTAGCATCAAGGCCTCAGAAATGCCAGAGGTTGAGGAAATCAGTTATAGACCTTCGCTATTCTAAGTACGGTGTGGTCCGTGGGCCAGCAGCCTCAGAATCTTCTGGGAGCTTTTCAGAAATGTAAAATGTCAGCCTTCCACGGCCACGTCTGCTGAATTGGAATCTGCATTTTAACATGATTTTCAGGTCATTGGAAGACACATTAATTTCCAAGAAGCACTAATCAAATAAATAAATAAATAAATAAAAAGACGCACAGCCTCAGGGTCTTCGAGATCCTGTCCCAGGTCCAGCTGGTGCTAATTCACTGGAGACCTAGGGCAAACCCCACACCGCAGACTTGTCTTGGTCATCTTCTCTCCAGAGTAGGGCTAACATCGCCTTCCCTCACTTTTTGAATAATGCTCTTACTATCACATGAGCTTAGGAACATGAACCTGCTTGAAAGAGTATCGATTCCTCAATGGTTTTGAAATATTAGGAACACTGAGGGCTAATATCTACAGAAGCTTACGCACGTGTCCTGGTCTGAGAACAAAGGCATGACCTCTCTTAAACTTTTTTTATCTTTATATTTTAAAAAGGAAAGAAAATTTTAAAAAGAGAAGTTCCCTGGAGATTAACAGCTCAATGTCCCCGAGTGCAACGAAGCAACTCGAATGTGTTAATAAAAAATGGCGGCCAACGGGTTTCCTCTGGGATTTTGCTTCTAGTAGGTATGAATCTGATGACAAGTGCACCCAAGATGCTGTGAGACTTCCCAGGCTCTTATCTACTGACACTCACTGTGTCTCTTTTTCCTAAAATAAGTACTTGGAATCACAGCTGAGGGAAGGTCAAGTCTTGAGAATAGAAACTTAGAGGGCTGACCCTAATTTCAAAATTCAATGCTAAAATATTGGCGGTATCGAGATGTTTTGCACATTTTGCAGGTTCTACTCTAATCTGTTTGGCAGCAGAAACTTAAAGCTTCCAAATAGTTCTAAAAAAAAAAAATTGTGCTCTCATTTGAAAGTCTCTTGAAAATCTGATCTTCTGGCTTTGAGCTGATGTTTCTACCTAATTCACTTTGTGCCGGGCACTCTTCTGAAAGCTTTTCCAGTCTTAACTCAAGTATTAACCCTCTCAACATCCTTTTCTGGCAGGTTGGGCATTATTACTCTAGATCATGATTTAGATGGCCTGGATTATTATTCAGCTGAGGAAGCCGAGTGAGACAAGTGAGTCTTCTAAAATTAGGCAGAAAGTGGGGCGCCTGGGTGGCACAGTGGGTTAAGCCGCTGCCTTCAGCTCAGGTCATGATCTCAGGGTCCTGGGATCGAGTCCCGCATCGGGCTCTCTGCTCAGCAGGGAGCCTGCTTCCTCCCCTCTCTCTCTGCCTGCCTCTCTGCCTACTTGTGATCTCTCTCTGTCAAATAAATAAAATAAAATCTTTAGAAAAAAAAATAAAATAAAATTAGGCAGAAAGTATCTGGGAGAATTGAATTTCAGACTGAAGGTGGTGGGTTCAACACTCTGCTCTTAATTACTACCCTAGACAACCTACAAGTAAATCTACTTCTCAGGGATCTTTATTTTTAACTTGGATTTACTATTATTTGAAAATATGCTATTTAAGTAGAATCTGGAGGCTACATTGGCCAAATATTAGTGATTTCTGTTATAAGGAGGGGGGCAGTCGGGTCTGATCACTGCCCCGGCATCTGTAGTCTTAGCCTAGAGCAGAGGGGGGATTTTGCACCCTGCTCCCAAGGGGATGTTTGGCAGATATTCTGGAGGTATTTTTCATTGCCACAACTTGGGGGTTGGGAGGGAAGGGTGAGAGCAGGGAGCTGCTACCAGCATCGAGAAGGTAGAGACCAGCACTGCTTCTAAACATCCTACAGCCCCCAAAAAGAAGGATCTGACCCCAAATGTCAGTAGAGCTGATATTCAGAAAGCTCGTTCTGCGGAAATTATGAATAGAAAGCATTTATTGGGTACTAGTTAAGAATATACCCAATCACAGACAAGAGAGGGTGCTGGATGTTAGATGCGACAGACAATTGGAGAAATCGTTATAAAACCACAAGGAAGGCACGCCTGGGTGGCTCAGTCAGTTAAGCATCTGCCCTTGGTTCAGGTCATGATCCTGACATCCTGGGATCGAGTCCTGCATTAGGCTCCCTGCTCAGCGGGGAGCCCGCTTCTCTCTCTCCCTCTGCTGTTCCCCCTGCTTGTGCGCTCTCTCTCTCTCTCTCTCTCTCTCAAATAAATAAATAAAATCTTTGTGGGAGGGGAACACCCAAACCACGAGGAATATGTTGGAATGAAAACTGTGCAAGGTGCTTAACGGTACATAGGAGGGACCAGTGCCAATGGCCTTCACCATGATGCCAGGGTGAGTCTTAGAGGAGGAGGAACATGAGTTCACAGCAGATAAGAACCTGCCCAAGGAAAAGCAGCATGGGGCTTGGGGGTGGTTTTACTTTGCTGCTAACTCCTAGACATTGTTTTTAGGTCTGGCATGACCTGTTGCTGGCTTTCCGTCTCTGCATATGAGGCGTACCTTTGGTCACCCTTAAGGAGACCAGTGGAAACTTCGAGAACAGCCAATTGTAAGCCGAACCGGAACTGCGAAGGGTGGAAAGATTCCACAGAATGTGATCAAAAGTAAACCGACTACTGGACATGACCCATCCTCGATTAGGGCACAGGGTGTTCGGATTGCAAAAAGTGGTGGGTGATGTCAAAGCTCTGATTTATCTGGGACCGTTAGAAGCTTTAAGGGAACAAAACACAGCATCAGGCAAGGAGCTAGACGGTAATGACAGCACACGGTGGCTCTATTCTCCTAGTTAGTTTCATGAGAACCCATACAGGGGAAGATTTTTAAATCCTCTGATGCTAACCATTCACCATTATTTGATTTGGTTTTCACCCCCACAAAGGGAAGAGGTTAACCCAAAGGGGCTTAGAGGCAAAGCTGCAAATGGAATACAGACAGCCACGTGGTCCACACGCCTGAGCACCGCCACGGTGACCTGGTTTGGCCCTTGTTCTGAACACAGCACCCTCTTGGGCAGAAGTCAACACCATCAGGGGGGAAGTCATGGGGTTCCAGGTTTTCTCTGAACCCTTGCTTTTTGCTAAGACAAAGGAAAGGTAATTTGCCACGTGGGTCTTTCTCAAACCCAAGTGGTCTTTGGAAATTCTCTTCCCCAAGTTTATTTTCAAAGCTAGAACAGCGCAGGAGCACGTGCCTTTGAGGGGAAAATGGGAGTTTGTTTTCATCAAACTGAATGTGTCATCTTAGTGAGACTAGGGGTTCCCTGGGGTCAGCTGCTCTGTTGAGGGTTGGGAGGGGAGGTGAAGAGGCTGCGAGAGAGAAAGCATCAGCACCCATTTTCACACGGCCCCCACTGCTGGGACTTCGGGTCAATGTGGTTTATTTTCAGTGTGTGCAGAGCGCACGGCTTGTACAGATACACCGCGGATGAATCAGCTCCCGGTCCAGCCGCATTTCCACATGGAAAAGAGCTTGTGGGGAAGGAACGCGTCAAAACCATGTGCCCGGAGAGCCTTGCTGCTTCTTCCTGGGATTCATTCCAGATCTCCCTGAGAAAAATGGTGCGCCGCTAAAAGCCACGAGAGCCTTTCTGGTACATAAACTCAGATGTATGTCCTGTCGACTTTTATTTTCGGGAAAGTTTGTTTCCAAGAATGAGTGAAAGGCTTTTCGAAGAGATCCTTGTACTCCAAGAGACCTGTGAAAGTTCTAGAATTTGCTGGAAGTGAGGCAATATGAAGACCAGCCAAATAAACACGTTCAGAATCCCACCAAGAGCTGCCAACAAACCGCTCTCACACGCTGGAAATGAAGGTCGTGACTACAGAGCAATCTGAAATCTGCAGACACCCCAGCCTTTCAGGCCTGGGCCTCCCTCGAACATCTGAGTGAAATAGCTCAGGGCCCAGTCCCATATCCTGTGGCAGTCTTGCCCTCAGGCTGAAGTTCCTGAACGTTCCCGAACATTCCCAGTGTTTAGTTCCTTTTTGGTTGTTGCCTCCTCTTCTTACTCTGGACTCCAGCCCCGGGGTCTTCCTCATTTTAGGTCACGTTTAGGTCTCTTGCCATCTTTGGCATGGCTGGCTCCCATTCCCTTCACACAGAGATCTTTATCCTAGCTCATTTCCTCAGAGTCATCGAGTTCCCGAGTTCCTGAGTTTGGAACCATGCGGGAAAGGAGGGGGTGACTTCTCCACAGGCCTCGGTCTCACCCCCACACCCCACCCTTCTGCCACATGAAGTTCTGGGTCCAGATTTTGAAACCGCAGGTTTTCCTTAGTCTTTCTGTCTTGATCCTGATCCCGTTCTGAGAGAGGAAAGGCCACATACAGACCACCTCCCTGCCCCCTAGCTTCTTTCAGGTGAACCCCCCAAGGATGAGCAATTAGATACTTAAACAAGGAAATGAAGGGTTTTCACAGGATTTGGGTCAAACCCAAGAGAACGTAAGTTTCCAAAGGAGGGAGATAAGCCACCAAGACTTGAAAAAACAAGGGCGGCCCAGCACATGCCCCTGAGGAGCTCGAGGTAAGTAGGGAAGAGGAGATACTTCCACAGAGAGAAACCTTGGAGGTGGCCGGACAGGAGGCCCGACAAGGTATAAGAGCACATCAGAGTAGAGCAGATGGGGAAGGAGGTTCTTGGGTCAGATGAGAAATCTACAGAGTCATTAGAAACTCTCTCACTGGATGGCAATTTCCTTCAACTTGTCCTCCTCCTCTTCCTCCTCCCCATGCCTTTAAAGCCCTATTTTCTGAACTCCTTAGCATCGCTACAAATGCCATATCCTTTGACAGGTTCGGTGGATCGTCAATGGGTATCGATACCTCAACCATTATTTTCCACGTCAGAACTTCAAAAAGAAGCTACACGTTAGGTCACCCAATAAACACCCTTTCCCAAAGCAAAAGGCGAACCGACGAGTTCGTAAGAAAGTGAAAACGTCCAGAACAAGTCTAATCTTCCACCCGAAGAGCAGGAGCTTTTATGAGATCATAGCCTTATTCCCTCTTCACGAAGCCAGGAAATTGTTCTGACCCACGAGCCGAGGCCACGGGGCGTTCCCCTTACTGAGGGACTGAGCTAAGGTTGACCAGCAAAACACAAGATTTCACAACAGGGAGATGCTGCTGCCACTGGTCCCCATGGGTCAGGGGACCCCCTCTGTGGCCTGTGGGCCTCTGGGAGTGACTAGCCCAACAGGGGGCTTTGAAGCACACCCAGCTTCCTTCCCGCGGCAGCTCTGCCCCCAGCTTCCGGTGTGGCCTAGTCGGCCTCCCTTGAGGAGGCTGATAGGGGAGGATGGGGCGCCTTCGCAGGGAGCTCCCAGCAGGCAAAGGGGCAGAGCCCTTCAGAGTGGAGTTTGCTGGCAGGTCTTCCAGCGGGGCCCTGTGAGCCCACAGGAGGCCTGGCGGGTTTCCTCTCCATCACATGTGGCCCTGTACATGTGGCTGCAAACTGGTTCTCCCCCAGTCATAGGGAGAGTCTTCTAAACAGAACTGAATCCCTTTTTATATGATCAGAGCAGCCTACGTTTTTTTATAGACATTTGAAGAAAATATAGACACGCATCAAGGAGACAATAAAAATCAGCCACAGAATAAAAGCTCAATGTAACCTCTGCTAACTTGCGGAACCCCCTGCCCTTTTCTTTTTTTTTTTTTTAACTTCCACACGCAACGTAGGGCTCGAACTCGCAATCCCAAGATCCAGAGTCGCACGTTCCATGGGCTGAGCCACCCAGGCTCCCCTGCAGGGTCTTTTCCTCCAGTCTTATTCCCGAGTGGGATTTTTGGTTTTTTCACCACTCCGACCATTTCACATGTACCTGCCTCTCTCCTATCCTTTTCTTCCCTCATTCAGTAAGGCTATACCTCTGTTCGCAGACTGTTCGAGAAGTCTAGTGACATAGGTGGTTACCCAGGGACACAAGCTGGTGCTGGTGGATGGAGGTCAGGGGTGACCACTGCCTGGCATCTCGGAGCCCCTCAAGAGACCACAGCCTCAGGGCACACACATGAACGGATTTGTGTAACAGCAGTTTCAGCGCAAACACTCACCAGTGAAGCCCCAGGGTCTCGTGCACCGGCTTCCTGATCCGGGTTGCTCGTGTGGTAGAAGTCAGCTCCCTGCCGGGACCTTCTCCCCTGAACATCAAGTATAATTCATAGTTAGACCTTCCCGCTCCGGAAGAGGCGTGTTCAGAATAACATGGCAAGGCACACTTGGCGTATTTATGACTCTGCGCGTTTTCCACAAGGACACGTGCAGACGTTTTCTGAAGTGGCGGAGATGGCAAGAAGGCGTGTGCTTTGTGACCCTTAACTCACTATTTTGACTTTGTTCCCGTCTTCTAGTGTAGAATTAATGGACAAAGTCCATTACTCCAATATGGCCGTGTACAAGCAAATCCTTTTTGTGTTGAATAACCGAAAATGACTCATCAAAACTCACTATATGTTATAAATGCTTAGGTCATTGAGAGATTCAAGTGGCTCCAAAAGTCCAACCCCCCACTTTTTTTTTTGCCAGTTGGGTATTTATTAAACATTAGCCTTATTGAGTATGGATTTAGAGACATTTGTTCCTGTAAGGATTTTTGCCCTTTGTAATTCAACGATCGTAAGGGAGATGATGAGATATTTAATGATGGGGAGGAAATATTTTATCGAATAACTGCTTTGCTGGGGAGCAGTGGGGCTGGAACGAGGTTGTCAGAACACGGAAGTAGGTCATCAGTTCGGTTTTTTAACTAGTAATGAGAGTTAACACGGTTGAGCGCCTACCATTTTCCAGGCAACGGTCAAAGTTCTAACTCATTTAACGTCCACAACCTTGGAAAACTGAGCTTATCGGTAGACCCAATGTACAGATGGTAAAAAGGAGGCACAGGAAGGCTAAGTAACTCAGACACGGGCCCAAGGAGAAAGTTACAGAGCTGGGGCCTGAGTAACCCAGTCCTGTAAGCTCCCCTCCGAAGCACGACACTACACTATACTTCATTCATCTGGCAAAACCCCAGGAAACATTTACTAACATTCGCACTTACTGTGTACCAAGCTTGTCCGGGGCCCTGGGAACAGTGGTCAGTATAATGAGACTCTTAGCTTCAAGGAGTCCATTTCCGGCGGTGGGTGGGGAGGACAGATAAGTAAAAAAAGCAACTATAATCTCATTTTACCTTCCAACAGAAGCAAGTTCAAGCAATTCCAGACAGATCAGAATGACGAGGATTGTTAAAACAGATTATATAGGCAAAGACATGGGCGGGGGTCCATAGGGTGCCCCTGACCACAGCCCAGAATGAATTCACGTGCCCAGAAGGCAAGGAGGTCAGTGCTCCCGAGGTCTGTCCCGCTGCAGGAAGAACCGTGTGAGAAGGGGCCGGGCTTTGCACACGGAGCCTGAGAGTAGGATGCAAACCACGACAGATGCTCCCTCCCACAAAACTCAAGAAAATCAGGGACTACGGGTGAGCCTGCCCTCGTTAGTTCCACCTTACGCCTTTTTATTTTTGTTTCTAACTCAGACTATGAACAGTTAAAGGCACTCAGGGATGTGGACGGATGTTCTTAGAAACGTATAAAAAACTCCACAGAAGAAACCCCAGGAATGTATTTCTTACCACTGCCAAACACCCCTCTCTCTTCCTTTCCTTTTTTTTTTTTTAAACATTTATTTATTTGAGAATGAGAGAGCACGAGTACAGGGGAAGGGGTAGAGGGAGAGGATATCCAAGCAGCATCCCACTGAGCTCGGAGCCGGACGTGGGGCTTGATCCCATGAGCCATGAGATCAGGACCTGAGCCAAATCCAAGAGCAGAACACCTGACCGACTGAGCCACCCAGGTGTCCTCTCCCCCCTTCTTTCCCTACAGAAGTGAATCCTTCTGCTTTTGGTGTCCAACCTGGCTCCTCCTGATGGGGGTTCCTCATCAAACTGTGGCCTGATGGCAAATTGTCATTTGCCGTTGAGGATGCATCCCTGACCTGGGCCCTACGATTACATAACCACATCACTGCTCATCTGGTTTATTGGAAAGCCTCTGGACTGGACGGACGCTTAGGCTAATCACCCTCCTCCAGGACTTGTCTCCTACAATACTTCTCATAGCCGCTTGTAACAAAGACGGAGGCGGCCCCTCTTCCACCCCATCTTCTGAAGATTGTTTTCACTGTGGCAAGTTTGGGAAAAGGGTGTGGTTGGCCAGATTTCTTTAAAGACGTCACAATTGAGCAATCGCTGAAGTCGGCTGAGAGCCAACAGATAGAGCAGATAACAAGGCCCGATTGGCTTTTCCACAGCTGTGATTCTATCCTGAACTAAAAATCTGTTTGCTCTTATCTTAGGAAAAATCCAGGCCCTACTCTCCTTGCTTATACTGGAAAGGGCGGGGTAGGCTTTGGGCTTATCAGTAACATGTTTATTTTTCCTCCAGTCCAGGAACCCTGATTCGGACTGAGACCCAAAGATGGCAGAAGGGCTTAGCAGGCATTTGCAGAAGTATTCTGTTCTCTCTGAAGTTCCCGATTTTACCAGGCCCTTCTGAGCACAAGGGGCATTGCTCTGTTGTACCTGAAGGCGTAAGAAGGGAAACCTCTCCAACTTTCCTTGGAGAGCAGAAGGAATGTGTTTGCTCTTTGTCCTTGTTTGGGTTCAGTTTCCTCTGATGGCTTTTTTGAGTTCATCGCTCAGGCCACCACCAATAGTAGATACAGCAAATTCATTTGTGGAAACGGTCTGGCTTTGGTCTGTGGTCTGTATTTTTAAATATAATTGAGTTGTTCTGTTACCGTTCTGTTTGGTAGCCACCCACATTTGGAACGCTTCCATCTTGAGTGACAGACGTAGCTTTTTTTATTCCCATTTTAGAATTTATTTTAGAATTTCGAATTTGTCATTCAGGGTACAGGATGGCCATAAGATAGAAACTCTCGATACTCGGAAGGGCCATCTACATCATGGATCAATGGGCCATCTACATCAGTGGAAAATGAAAATGTGAGGCAGGTGTTCAAAAATCATAAAGATTTTCAAGACAGAGAAAGCAGGGCATTGAACCAAGCCTGTGAGGCCAGCCCTGATCCTGGATTGTTTAGAGGCAACTGGAAAGTTATCCAGGCTCTGTGTTTTCTCTCATTCACTTTCCTACTTGCTGGTGTGAGACAAATCTCTGGCACTTCAGAAACTGCTGTATTAAGTTGTGGACTGGGAAGATAATATAAATTGAAATTGACTGATGTGGCTAAAGGCCTTTGGTGGGGAAGATACTAAATAGCGAGCTACTTCTCCAGTGCCTGATTACTTTCATTCATCCCTATTGTGAAACCGTGTGATAGCATGGGAGAAGAGCAAAACCACTAACATGAAATCCAGATCAAAAAGCTGAACATAGAATCGTCATACGACCCAGTAATTCCACATCTAGATGTCTACACAGGAGAGTTGAAGACGGGGGTTCAAGCAGACAGCTGCCCAGCAGTGTTTACCAAAGTGCTGTTCATAACAGCCTAAAGGTCAAAACAACTCAAGTGTCCATCAATGGACAAATGGATAAATCATGGTAGATGCAGCCAACAGAAGACAATTCGGGCATAACAAGGAAGGAGGCATTGATATGTACAACATGGATGAACTTCAATTCCATTCTGCCAGGTGAAAGAAGCCAACCGCAAAAGGTCGTCTGGTGTATGATCCTAGTTACATAAAATGCCCAGAAAAGGCCAATGCATAGAGACAGAAAGCAGAGTGGCGGTTGCCGGGGCCTGGGGGAGGGGCAATGAGAAGTAAATGCTAACACGCTTTCCTTTGAGTTGATTAAATGTTTTGGAACAAGATAGAGGTGACGGTTGCCTAACATTGTGAATCTACCAAATGCCCCTGGATTGTTCTCTTTTAAAGTTTAGGTTATGTGAATTTTGCCTCCATTTCTCTAAAGCCGGAAGCCAAGGGAACAATCCCTTCCAGCGGAGATATGAGGTGGGGGGAAAAGGCCCAGAGCATCCAAGCCATTGCCCCCAGCCACCGCATCATGGCATCTGGAGCCCTGACCATTAGAATCACTCCAGAAAGATCCTGCTTCACTGCAAGTATGTTAGCAGGGAAATGTGGCACAGATGTACCCTGAGACCAACTGAACAACTCCTTGTAGATGACTTTTTAGGCCGACGAGGCTTAAGAGAGCCAAATTCAAGGGCTGAAAGGTGGTTACCTTGGGAGTGTGACCTCTACTCTCTACGTCACGGTGTGCTCACCCGCAAAATGAGGGAGCTGGAGTGGATGTTCCCTACGGTTAAGACTCCTGTGTTCATCAGGTTGGAATGCACAGGGACTTGTAGAGGCCCAACCGTGAGGGGGAAAACCAGAATGGGGATTGACCCCTGAAATAAGACAAGAGTAGGAAGGCTGGGAAGGTTTATACCTGAGGCCCATAAGAAAAGGGGGGATGAGAAAAGGCAAAAGAATTAGGGGTCTGAAGGCAAACTGAGCCCAGCGCATGATTTGGTCTAAATAGGAGAGACTTACTTACTATCCAAGTTCTAGAAAAAAGTCCATTTATAATAAGAGGTATAAGTCATAAGTCATGAGGTAAGGAGATGATTGATGAGATAGAACATATAAGTCATCCATCACAATTTGGGTTTTGTTTTTGTTTTTTTTTTTTTACAGACATTCGGAGATGAAAAGGCAATGAACGAAGTCAGTTGAAGAAACAGACATTGGCGGTGTAGACGCTGGCCACCGCAAGCGTGGTCTATGCACGAACAGCAGCAACATCGCTTGGGAGCCTGGCAGAAAGGTAGAACAACAGGCCCACCTCACATCCGCCAAATCCGAACCTGCATTTTAGTAAGAGCTCTGCGGCATAGAAATGCATGTTAAAGTGTGAGACGCGCCGTCTACACCGTATTTCTGGAGACATCAGCTCACTACAACCTTATTTACACTCACACATTTAGCCCGCTGTGCTCTCTACTACTACAGAATTATTAGCAGTTGGAAAGGACTTGATCCCTCAGCGGGCAGAGAAGAACTGAAAAGGAGAGGCTCGCATCGGAGGGGGTCTATGGAGTCCGGACCACGGAAGTGGATCATTTTAATTGGGGATCATGTTAGCAGCTCCTAGCAAACCTTCAGAATCTAATGAATCTTTTTTTTTAAGATTTTATTTATTTATTTGACAGACAGAGATCACCAGTAGGCAGAGAGGCAGGCAGAAAGAGAGGAAGGGAAGCAGGCTCCCCGCTGAGCAGAGAGCCCGATGTGGGGCTCGATCCTAGGACCATGAGATCATGACCTGAGCTGAAGGCAGAGGCTTCAACCCACTGAGCCACTCAGGCGCCCCCAGAATCTAACGAATCTTGTAGAACAGAGGTCAGCAAACCTTTTCTGGAAAGGTCCAGTTAATAAATATCTTTGATTTTGCAGGCCCAGAATCTCTGTCTTTGGCACAACTACTCAATTCTGCCATTATAGCTTGAAAGCAGCCATAGATAACATGTAAATGATCATGCCTGGCTGTGTTACAATATTAACTTTATCTGTGGACAATGAATTTTGAATTTCATATAATTTTCATGTCATTAGATACTCATCTTCTTCTGATTTTTTTTTTTTTTTTTTTTGCAATCATTTGAAAGTATAAAAACCATTCTCAGCTCCCAGGCTATAGAAACACAGAGAGTGGGCTGGATTTGGGCCATGGGCCAGAGTTTGCCAACCCCTGTCCTATAAGAAACATACTCAGCCTGGGGAGAAATTATAGGCAGAAGAAGTCTAATGTGCTTTCTACTCAAAATTTGGAGCAGATGAGGGGTGGAGAAACATGGACTTAGAGTATTCAACCCCCCTTTCAGATTTTGGACCATGACGGGGGGCGTGGTGAATTCCCCTTTTATGTGGGCTAAGATTTCAGACACAGCAAAGATAATTTATCACTGGACCCGGCTGTGGAATGCTTTGGAAAGTTCACACCGAGACTCTAAAGAGTTTATGTAAAGAAGCAAGATTACAGAAGTGAGGAACAAACCAAATACCCGGAATTCTTTTTCTTCTGAAGACGCCATGTCACTTGAGTGAATCTAAAGGAGACTTTCTATTTTCCATGGTCTATGAAAGTCCTAAGCCTAGAGAACTGAGCCCCAAGTCACTCAGTGACACTCTAGGTGCCAAGCCACTTCCTGCAAGAACTTCTAAGCCCTGTTGGTGTGAAATAGAAGCCAGAACTGCCATGATGTGATTTTTCCTCAATTAATTTCTTGATTTGCACATCATTACACCCTGGTGATAACTTGATGGGTTTATACAGAAGTTATAAGAAATTAAACCCTTTCTTTGTGTTTGTTTCAAAGATCTGCAGAACACTCTTCTTTTTCCACTGCAATTTAAAAAAAAAAAGACTAAAGTAGCTTGTTATTAGGACTATTTGTGGTATAAGAAATCCACAGAAATAGGAAAGATGCCATCTCTGAAATCCTTCATCAAGAAAAAGAGTCCAAAATTCGATGGAAGTGAAGCTAATTGGCTATGGAACTCTCTCTGGTAACTTCTTTCAGAATGCCAACCATAGGGGACACTTTCATCCCAAAGCTCTTTTGGCCTTAAGGCTAAGATTTGGCAAATCTCTTCTATTAACTAAGACTTTTTTCTTCCCAATTATGTGAATGTTTGGAGCATAAATTGTCACAGAATGTATGGAAAATAATTTTACAATAGAGATCAGGAGTTTACAGTATTAAAATTCTTTGACATCATTATCCCATCCTTTGAATCTATTCTCTGGAGAGAATCTGAAGTATAGGAAGAGAACATGTGAGCCCAAGGATGTTGATGAGAATGTTACCCCACATTCACAAAACAGTAGAAGCAATCTAAATTTATAACAAAAGGAAATGATAAAAGTAAATTAGGATTTTATCATAGGATGGATTATCATACAGTCATTGACATGCTTAGTATTTCAATTTGTGAGTTGACCCCTCGAGGTACTAAAATATGAATATAAATCTTCTAAATTATCAAATGAAAAACTCATGTGTTTATATATTTTAAAAATCAGGAAAGCTAAAACAACATTACAGAATTAAGCCCAAATGTTTAACAGTAGAAGTGAATGAAATAAACATAATTTCATTATTAAAAAATCTCTCAGATTGAAATTAAAAAATAATAAAACTTCTAACTCTCTGTGATACATGGGAGAAGGATTTAAACCACGGTGACTCAAAGTAGAAAATGAGCAAATGGGGACGCCTGGGTGGCTCAGTGGGTTAAAGCCTCTGCCTTCGGCTCAGGTCATGATCCCAGGGTCCTGGGATCGAGCCCCACATCAGGCTCTCTGCTCAGCAGGAAGCCTGCTTCTCTTCCTCTCTCTCTCTGCCTGCCTCTCTGACTACTTGTGATCTCTGTCTGTTAAAATGAATAAAATAAAATCTTTAAAAAAAAAAAAAGAAAATGAGCAAATGCATCGAGCAAAGACAGAAAGAAGTAAAGAAAGAAAGGCCAGACTCATGGCATAAGTACGTTCACAGTGTTGCACAGTCATCGCCACTATGCGCCTCTAGAACATTCTTGTCATCCCAAACAGAAACTCTGTACGCGTTCAATAATAATTTCCCATTCCCCTCTTTCCTTAGCTCCTGGTAACCATGATTCTACTTTCTGTCTCTACAAATTTGCCTCTTCTAGGCACCTGTTGTGAGTGGAATCATATCTTTGTCCTCTTGCTCATTTCAGTTGGCATAATGTTGAGTTCATCGGTGTTGTAGCACATTAAAATTTCATCCATTTTTTATGGCTGAATACTATTCCATCATAGGGACAGACCACATTTTGTTTGTCTACTCACCTGTTGATGGACACTTGACTTGTTTCAACTTTTGGGCTATTCAGACCAATGCTGCTGTGAACATTGGTGTACAGGCATCTGTCCGACTCCCTGTTGTTGACTGTTTGGAGCATACACCTAGGACTGGAATTACTAAATCATATGATAATTCTATACAGTGAACACTTTTAAAATCTTGATGCAAAGTAAGGCCTTCCAGGCAAGATGTAAAATTCAGAGGCCATAAGGGAAATTATTGATACATCTAGCTACCTAAAAAATAGGAACTTCAGAAAACTTTATTTCTAAAGCTAAAGACTGACAAGAAACATTGCAGCATGAATGAAAGTGAGCTCCCGCCAATCATTAAGGACCAGAAGGATAATCCAGCAGAAATCAGGCAAACAGGAAGTTTCTGGAGGAGAAGGGGGAGGGGAAGAAAGCAAAGAGCCAGTGAAGTTCTGAAAAGACACTCACTCGCACTTAGAATTGAAGAACTACAAATCAAGACCACAATGAGATACTGTTTTTATACTATGAGTGGCCCCCAAAGTTGAAATGCTACAACACCCAGTAGTGGCAAGAACACTGGTAGACATTCACGTACACTTTTCGGTGGACATGTATCTTCTCACCATTTTTGGAGAACAAGTTGGTGACATCTGTTGCCGTTTCAATGGCATGTAATTTTTGTCCCAACAGAGCCATTGATGTGTAGACAGTTTGCTACAGCATTGTTATGCAAAAAGGATGGAAGAACCCCAAAAGTTTATCACTATGAGACTAAATGAATTATGATACCCCCAGACAAGGGAACGTATTCAAAGATAATGGTAATTATGTTATTAAGAGAATCCAGACTTTCTGACCTCCTGTCTTCTCCATGGATTCTCTTCACCAAGTTTCCATGTGTTTGAAGATCCCTAGAATGGTGCTTGTGTGTGTGCACGCGTGTGTGTATATGCGTGTGTGTTGTAATCTTCCATTGTAATTATTTTTAACTGCTGCTGCACATATTTTGTTTCTTGTCTTGCTAATGTCAATCCCAGGAGCTGTAGAGGGAAGTTTCTTCCCAGTGAAGCTGCCATCTCCAGAAGGGACCCTAGCTCTTCTAGAAGTTTCAAAGGCCTCCCACTATCAAGGAACGCAGAACAGGTGCATCAACACCCTGGTGTCCCTGGAACCCTGGCAGGTGCCACACCTAAGCTTGTTCTTGCCCCGCCCCCCAGGCCTGGAGTTCCAGGATGTGCGCATGGCCTCCAGCTGTCTACCCACTCGGCTGTGTTCCCCATTTGCCTGAGGCCGGGAAAGCCTATCTCTTCTCATTTGGGAGTGTTAGTCTCAGAATGTCTGAACCTCAATCATCAGTCCCCAAAACGTCTTCATTTTAAACCAAGAGGCCAAAAGGATTCCTAGTAACCTGTTCTGATAAGCCGATGATTCCACGTTTGACACGCAGGTGGGCTTTGCCCCCCCCAACCCATCATGACCTTTGCTAGATATGCTTCCACTTGCTTCTTCTGCCATTAAGCCCCAATTTGTGTGAGATATAAATATGATACTGAACATTAATAAGAGAGTTTAATTCTCCACTCGTGTCCCATAGTTATTAATTCCTAGAAGCGAGAGAATATGATCACAATCGGTTAAAAAGTCAAGAGCTGACATTATTATTTACATGATAATGCATGCCTCATTAGAGAAGTATTTTGATGTCCTCATCTTCCTAGCATGCATAATAAATAAGAAAGAAAAGTTTATGCTAATTTTAACTCTAAAGTTTTAAGCTAATGATATCTATCTGATTTTATTAACTAGAACAGCAATCTATTTGGGCCCTAACAATTCAAGAAGAGAGAGCTATTTAAAATACAGGTTATCGGGCTCTCTGCTCGGCAGGGAGCCTGCTTCCTCCTCTCTCTCTGCCTGCCTCTCTGCCTACTTGTGATCTCTGTCTGTCAAATAAATAAATAAATAATCTTAAAAACAAACAAACAAAAAAACATTTAAAATACAGGTTGGGGTGCTCCTGGGTGGCTCAGTTGGTTCAGCGTCTGCCTTCAGCTCAGGTCATGATCTCGGGGTCCTGGGATTGAGCCCCAAGTCAGGGTCCCCGCTTCTCCCTCTCCCTCTGACCCTCCCCCCTGCTCATGCTCTCTCTTTGTCTGTCTCTCTCTCAAATGAATACATAAAATCTTAATTTTTTAAATAAATAAAATCCTTAAAAAAAAAATACAGGTTGGGTTATGTAACTGCTAGGTTTTGTAGCCATCGGAGATTTTCCATTGTCCTTTGAAAATAGTCCCAAAGTGCCTGTAATTACTGATTTTATCTGTTGGGCCTCTCGCCTAAACTCTTGGACATGCCCTCCATGGACTGGAGCCTGCTGGGTCACTGCCCTCTTCTCTTTCCTGGTGGGGGCGGGGCGGGGGACAAGCACGTGGCCTTTCATGCCTTGGGCTCCTGTTCCTATTCTCTCAACTCACTCCATCGCTCGCTTTCCCCCAGCTTCACTGAGATACCGTTTACATACAACGTTGGGTTGGTCTAAGGGTACGGTGTGCTGATATTCGACACATGAATGTATCCCAAAATGACGACTCCAACACGGTTACTTAACGCTTCCTTCCCCTCGCACGAGGTTTGGCTGGGTTGGCGGTGAGCACATGTACGACGTACGCTGTTGGCTACTTTCGAGTATACCACACCGGGTCACGACAGTCACCACGCCACATGTGACAGCCCCAGAACTTATTCATCCCACGCCTGGACGTTCAGACCCTCTGACCAACAGCTCCCCATTTCTCCCGGCCCCAGGCCCTGCAACCACTATCCTCTGCTCCGTTTTGTGTTTCTGGTTCTCCATCCGGCTTATCGCACCCAGCACAGTGCCGTCAAGGAAGATGTGATTCTCAAACCGCACATCTTTTTCAACTGTACAATTCATTGCTTGTTCGTACATGCACAGCGGCGAGCAGCCATCACAACCATCCACTGTGGAACACTTTCAGCAGCCCAGAAGGAAACTCTACACCAAGTAGTAGCCCGTCCTTCTTCGTCCGTGCCCCCAGCGCCCCGCACCCACGAACACCCTCTCCTTCTCTGTGGGTTTGACTATTCTGGACATTTCGGATCGATGGACTCATATAACACATGTGCTCAAGGGTCAGCCACATTCAGCCACTTAGCCCGCACTGAGACTGTGTCCCTCTTCGTAGCTGAATAATCTTCCGTTGTATGGACAGACCACACTTTGTTGCTCTGCCTGTGGCTGGACATCTGGGCTGTTTCCAGTTCTTGCCGATTATCAACAACGCTTCTGGGACTCCTGGGTGGCTCAGCCAGTTGGGCGTCTGCCTTGACCTCCAGTCATGATCCCAGGGTCCCCGGATCGAGTCCCATATCAGGCTCCACGTTCAGCACGGAGTGTGCTTCTCCCTCTGCCTGCTGCTCCTCCACCTTGTGCTCCTTCTGACAAATAAATAAAATCCTTCTTAAAAAAATGCTTCCATTGACATTTCCATTCTTGTGCCGACTGATGTTTTCGTTTCTCTTGGATATATACTAGAAGAGGAGTTGCTGGTCACATGCTAAGTCTGCATTAACCTTTTGAGGGACTGTCAAACTGCTTTCCAACGTGGCTGTACCATTTTGCAGACCCACCGACTGTGTATGAGGGTTGGGTTTCTCCACATCCTTGGCAAAATTCGTTATTGTCTGTCTTCTAGATCAAAGCCACCCCCCTGGGTGTGAAGTGAGATCTTACCGTGGTTTTCCTTTGCATTTCGCTAATGTCCAGTTACACTGAGCATCTTTTCATGTGGATCTTGGCCATCTGAAGAGCTTCTTTGAGGTCAAGTTTATTCAGATTCTCATCACTCTTTCTCAAGTATTTATCTACCTCCTCACTGGCCTGCTAGCAACCACTCATCCTCACCTTCAACCCCGCAGATCAGCTGTGTGGGTTAGCAGGCAGACCGTAGTGCAGAAACTCCTGTCCTGGGCCAGCCGACAGGGCTTGCAGAGAACTTCTAGGAGAGCAGGCCTAGCTCTCAGGCTCTCAGGCTCTCAGGCTCTAGTCTCCTCCCTCCTCCCCGCCCTGCTGCTGGGCTGTGAGTAATTCTTTGCTCTCTTTCCCACCACACCCAGTCCCCAATGAACACTCACTTCCTGGTCTTAAAGCTGATACTCCAATTGCTAAGGACTTCTCTCTTCCTCTTTGCACGAGGTCAGAACGCCTGCCGTCTGCAGGATGCCGGCGCTGTACTTTGATCACCAGGGCGGCTCTTTCCTACTGGTGAGCAAACATTTTCTACTACAGAGACCCCCAGCACTGGTGAGGGGGGGCCCTCCTCGCAGCAATGCAAATCTGCCTTTGGCACAGGCCCCAAAGCAGCCCTCCCCTCTGTAACTGCCCCAAGTTGATGGACTTGCCTGGTTTTTACCCCAACAGGAAACACCTTCTAATCTGATCTCACCCAAAAGAATGCCCCCCCATCCCTA
>ML097448.1:27998-50155 GCA_003697995.1 Taxidea taxus jeffersonii
GTATCCGTGCTCTTTTTCTGCCTCCAACCTTCCCCACCAGCCTTGTGAGGCAGGACGGGGCTACACTGCGCTGTCTGAAAGGATGAAATCTCAAATTAAAAAACCAAGGCAATGTGGCAGCGAGAAGCAATACAGCCAGGCGTTAAGAACTTGAACTCTGGAACCAGACCACCTCGGGTTGGATCTCAGTTAACAAGTTCATCGATCATTCCTTAACTCAGTTTCCCTGTCGGTAAGCAGGAGTCCTCGTACCACCTACATCACAGGGATGGTGCCTTAGAAGAGCACCAGGCACATAGGTTTGCGAGCCCATATCAGGATTCTCTGCACAAAGACGCATATTTCTTGGCAGGCAAGGAACTTCACAGTACAGCATTACATCAAAGAAACAAAGGTCAGGACAGCAGACATTTGAAATACCCCCGTATCCCAACATGTACGGACCCACGGAAGCATATACCCTGAGAGGCTAACGGTAGTTTTTACTGAATAACAGAATTTTAATTGATTGTATTTACTGATTGGTCTGTTCCTTATTTTCTAAGTTTTCAGTATCCATTATCCATGACTTGAATAATGTTTCAGCATAAAGAAAAGGATTCTCCGCTTACTTCGTTGAACCTTATGACTTCTTGGTTTCAGGTCCCCTTTGTATGGGAGGTACCAAAACTCTCATATCCTTGCGACTGTTTTGTTTGTTCACTTGCCCACTTTGGGGGCATGGATTATATTTAGAGAGAGTGGCTGACCATTTTGGTCTTCGTCTTCCTACAAATTTATGTTTCCTTAAGTACCAACTCTCCTGAAAGCTTAAGGAGGCATAGTTCGGCTCCAGCAAGAAGTAGAATCCATGTCTCTTGCTTCCCGTTCCAGGCTTTGTCCTTACTGTGCCATCTTTGAAGATTTTATTTATTTATTTGACAGAGAGATCACAAGTAGGCAGAGAAGCAGACAGAGAGGGAGGGGGGAAGCAGGCTCTCTGCTGAGCAGAGAGCCCGATGCGGGGCTCGATCCCAGGACCCCAAGGCCACGACCTGAGCCGAAGGCAGAGACTTAACCCACTGAGTCACCCAGGCGTCCCTGTGCCATCTTTGATTGGCGATCCTTGACCATTCACATTTGCTACAGCCCACCGTGCCCTACCCTGGGAGATTCGTCAATCAGTTGCCATTTAAAGAAACATCCCACCACAGGATTAAAACCACAAATTATTTCAGCTGAGAGGTATCAGCAAGTTTGAACAATAACATTTGATTAATTAACCTGGAAAATCAGGTCAGTCCCAACTGGTTTCTGTCTGTAGATAAAACTTAAATCGTGCTGCTCAGAATTACACAACATCAGAACAGCATGTCCGATTCAGCAAAGGCCTTGGGTTTAGTGTCACGGGGCCCAAACAGCTGGATGCCTGGAGGCATGAAGTGGGGTGTTTGGGGGCTATTATCTGTGTTTCCTTTTCTGTAAAAACCGGTAATGACTCACTCCAACGTCCCTCGTGGCCTTGTTCAAAAATATGCAGAATTAGCTCTGCCCAGGCCCCCAAATTTTATCATAAGACAAAAGATGTTCTACGCATCCCTGCTAAAAAGTTCAGGATGACCTCCATTAACTAGGGTGGATCTAAAAAAACTGGATCAGAATCTTCTGTGACACGACAGCTGGCAGCCTTGGACCTGACATAAGGAAAAGATGTTATTATTCATGATCGAGGTGAAGAATTTCCTGACATTTCTTGGGGCACCTGGGTGGCTGAGTTGATTAGGCGTCTGCCTTTGGCTCAGGTCATGATCTCAGGGTTCTGGAATCGAGCCCTGCATCAGGTTCCCTGCTTGGCAGGAGCCCTGCTTCTCCCTCTGCCTGCCACTCCTCCTTGCTTGTGCTCTCTCTGTCCAATGAATAAATAAAATCTTAAAAAAAAAAAAAAACTTCCTAACATCTCTTAACGTGTCATCATTTATTTCTTAGCCACCTTTTCCCTCCAGTATCTATTCAAAACAAGTATCACATTCGGCAGGTACTTTTAAAAGACATCCGCCCAGAATTAAGACATGCCTACACTAGCAGAGAGAGACAGATGAAGGGATGGGCAAATGTTTGGTGATAATGTCCTCAAATCGCTGCATCCTTGGTGTTTCTTCTTTTTGCCCAGTTCTATGGTGATGTCTCCCTCCTCTGAGTTCTCCCACACCAGCCTGTGTAGGCCTGGACTGACTTGGCCTCCTAACCACAGAGGACGTGACACACTGTTAGTGGCATTAGAGTCTCCGGGTTTCCCAAAATATCTTCCAAAGCCACCCGTATCTAGATAATCTGGGCTACTGTTGAATATTGCAACAACCTGTACCTCACCACACAGCTACTGAATACACATATCTAGGAGGGGAATTTGGAAATCTGCATGTTAATCAAACTTGCCAAATTATTCTAGGCACACACCGCAGGTAGAGAGCAGAGCGTCTGTTGGCTGGGTGAACATTCTGTTTTTTGGGAGACTGACCTTAACCCTCAGCTGGAGTATAAAGGACTGGGTCAAAGCCAGTGGCACCTCCTCGCTCCTTACTCTGCCATCCAAGATGGCGGAGGGGTCAGGAGTGGGGCAAGGAACAATCCCAGCACTGAGAAACTGATTCAGGGTGCACAAAAGGACACCAGCAGGAGAATGAAAAGGCAAGACGAGACAGGGAGAAAATATTTACAAATCACATAACTGATGAAGGACTCATATCCAGAATTATCTAAACAACTCTCACATTCCAATAATAAAAACAAAACAAACAACTCAATTTAAAAATGACCAAAAGATTGGATCAACCACTTCACTAAAGAAGAGAGGCAGACAGCAAATAAGTACATGAGTAGATGTTCAACATCATTAGTCATCAGGGAATTATGAACTAAACCTAGCAGGAGATCCCACCACAAAGGGAAGAATGGCTATGATTGTTTTGTTTTTGTTTTTTTTAAACTGATAATGCTGCCAAGGATAGGAAGCCCTTGGAAATCCTACTAATGGCAATGGAAAATGGTCCTGCCATTTTAGAGAACTGCTAGTTTTTGGTAGTTTGTTTGTTTTTAAGATTTTATTTATTTATTTGACACAGAGAGAGAGCACAAGTAGGCAGACAGGCAAGCAGGAGGAGAGGGAGAAGCAGACTCCCCACTGAGCAGAGAGCCCGATGTGGGGCTCCATCCCAGGACCCTGAGATCATGACCTGAGCCAAAGACAGATGTTTCACTGACTGAGCCACCCAGGAACCCCAGAAAACTGGTAGTTTCTTACAAGATGAATGTGCACTCATGGTGTCTGGGTGGCTCAGTCTGTTAAGCATCCGACTCTTGGCTTCAGCTCAGGTCATGATCTCAAGGTGGTAGGGTCAAGACCCATGTTGGGCTCTGCACTCAGCACAGTGTCTACTTCGGATTCTCTCTCCCTCTCCCTCCCGCTCATGCTCTCTCTCTCTTGCAAATAAATAAAATCTTTAAAAAACAAGAAGGGGCACCTGGGTGGCTCAGCCACTAAGCGTCTGTCTTCGGCTCAGGTCATGATCCCAGGGTCCTGGGATCGAGCCCCGCATCAGGCTCCTTGGTCTGCGGGAAGCCTGCTTCTCCCTCTCCCACACCCTGCTTGTGTTTCCTCTCTCGCTGTGTCCCTCTCTGTCAAATAAATAAATAAAATCTTTTAAAAAAATAAAAATAAAAAAGAAGAGGAAGAATGTGCACTCAGCATACAACTCAGCCTTCCCACTACTAATCCCAGTGTGATGGTATCAGCAGATGGGACTTTGGGAAGTGATTAGGTCATGAAGGTGGAGCCCTCAGGATTGGGATCAGTGCCTTTATAAAAGGACTCTCTCGACCTCTTTTTCTTTTCTGAAGATTTTATATATTATTTGATAGAGAGCAAACATGATCACAGAGGGATAGAGAGAAGCAGACTCGTGGCTGAGTGGCGAGCCCGACGTGGGGCTCGATCCCAGGACCCTGAGATCACGACTGGAGCCAAAGGCAGGTGCTTAACCGACTGAGCCACCCAGGTGCTCCTCACCACCCCCCCTTTTTTTTTTGCTATGGCACACTTCACAAACTTGTATGTCATCCTTGGTGCAGGGACCACACTAATTTTCTCGGCAGCGGTCCAGTTTTAGTGTGTGAGCTGCCAAAGTGAGCCCTCTCGTGCCCTCTCTCTGCCATGGAGGCTACAACGAGAAGCCAGCCCTCCACAACCTGCAAGAGACCCCCCACCAGAATCTGACCAGGCCCGGCACCCCGGTCTTGGTCTACCTGCCTCCAGAACTGTGAGATATAAATTTCTGCTGTTTATAAGCTACTCAGTCCATGGCATTTTGTTATAACGGTCCAAACTAAGACAATAGGAGACATGGAAACACACGTCCACATAAGCGTCTGTACAGGGGACGTTTATAGGGAAACCGTCCACAATCGCCCCAAACTCGAAACAACCCAAATGTCCCATCAACAAGGAAACACATAAACAGTCGGTGATGCATACAGTGATCAGTACCCTCTGCCATAAAAAAGAACAAAGCACCGATCTGGTCAATAACACGAATGAACCTCAAAGGCATTATGGGGCGTAAAAATAGCAAGAGACAAAAGATGATGTATCGTTAAGATGGCACTCATGTGGCATATTCTGTAAAAGGCCAAACTATAGGGACAGAGATCAGTAGTTGGTCAGGAACTGGGGATCGCTGGGAGGCAATGGGCAACTTTTTGAGGTGATACGAATATTCTGTATTTTGATGGTGGTGGTAGTTACATGACTATATCTGTTTCTCACAACTCCTGGAACTGTATACATAAAAAGGACGAATTATACTATTGGTAAATGATGCCTCACAAAACCTGCACAATCGACCATAAAGAAAGCTCACGATAGAGTCTGTGGGCCCACAAGGGCATTTACGCTAATATATTCACCATCTTCCAAATAGACTCACGTGTGCTGGAAGAACTGAAGAAAGAAATGTTTCCAGAAACAATATGGCGCACCACTGTGGAGGCTTCTGAGGTCTGCCGTGTGGGATTGGAGCGGTAGAAACATTGACTTCTATAACAAAAGATGCCTCTGCCAGAGTCCGTGGCCACTTCTTCCTAAGCAACCCCACATGCCCTTTAGAATAAGAGAGAAATGAGCTCCAAATCATGGTGGACCCAAAATGTTGTACATTAAAACAATTCATACAGCATTTGAGCCTCTGGAAAGCAATATAAGGAATGTAGGGCCAGGTCACCTGGGTGGCTCAGCTGGTTAAACATCTGCCCTCAAGCTCAGGCCATGATCCCAGGATCCTGGGATCGAGTCCCGCATGGGGCTCCCTGCTCTGTAGGAAGTCTGCTTCTCCCTCTGTCTCTCCCTCTACTTCTCCCAGTCCCAACTCATGCTCTATCACTCACTCTCTCAAATAAATAAAATATTTTTAAAAAAATAATGCAGGGCCAGTTTCCCCTGCACTGTTTACCAATTCCCCTGCGAGAGCTAACCTCTCTTCTGAAAACAGTTCCAAGGCAAGTTCAGTCAACAGCCTCTCTCAAAAACGGTGAAGAAGATCAAGTAACAAATGATTTATTTTTATCCAAAAAACAACTAGCTACACAGCAGGAGAGCAAGGGAAAAATAAATGTTTAATAACAACAACAAAAATGAAAAATAAGAAAACAAAAAAAGATACCGAATCACCCCTTTGTTTTAATTTCCCGGTGCCAGATAAACAACCTGGGTGACTGACATTTCTTTCTTTCTTTCTTTCTTTTTTTAGAGATTTTATTTATTTATTGTGACTGACATTTCTTTTTTTTAATTTTTTTTTAAAGATTTTATTTATTCATTTGACAGACAGAGATCACAAGTAGGCAGAGAGGCAGGCAGAGAAAGAGGAGGAAGCAGGCTCCCTGCTGAGCAGAGAGCCCAATGTGGGGCTCGATCCCAGGACCCTGGGATCATGACCTGAGCCAAAGGCAGAGGCTTAACCCACTGAGCCACCCAGGCGCCCCAGTGACTGACATTTCTTATTCACTGACTCAATCCATTTGGTGCCACTCAGACAGGTCCAAATTTTTCTCCATGGATGGGAAGAAAGGAACAAAGAAGAGAATGAGGATTTTAGGGACACCAGGTACATGATGAGACAGACGGGGTAGACAGGATCGCAGAAGCAGCATCTAAGATTCTATAAGAAGAGATCCTATGAGAAGTTGCCCCTCAGCGAAGTATAAGACGCACGTCATGGGTAAAGATCAAAGTTTCCAATAGCAGACAGAGTGGGATATTAGCCTGAAAGCAACCAGACGGCGCGTGCCACTAGAAACACTGTACGACACCCATTTGGGTGAAAAGGGATTTTCCTTGTAATGAGGCATGGCCATTGGGAAATGCACATTGTGGAAAGGCAAACCCAGGCCCAGTCTTGGCTCGACAGTCTCATGACAACCCTACAGCATCTTAAAATCGTTTCCCCTTCTCCAGTCACTATTGCAAAGCTCTTTATGATTTCTAGAATTCAGTGGCACTCCAGTGGGGAGCTGGTACTCAGGAATGCCCTTCCGAAAGGAGCTGGCCGCTGGCCGCAGGGCAGGTCTCGGTGCCCGGGGTCTCAGGAGAGCTGTGGATATGGCAGGGAAATGAGTCTTTCTCAAACCCTCAGAATGGACACCACAGAAGGATCTGATAGGCCTTGACCTGCACCGTCCACGTTCTTCACGCCGCCTGCAGTTGTCATTTCAACCAGGGCTTCTTTACAGAGCAAATTTTCCTTCTAAAATATTTCCTTTCATAGGGAACCTGTTCGTGTGGGCATTATGTCCAAGCCACATGCCAGGCAAGACCAGCTTTAAAGACGTGGGCTGGTGCGCGTAGAAATGGATATGAGAATGTGTTTCTGTGCATGTGTTTCTTCCATTCTCTGTGCTTTGTGACCCTCCAGCTCTCTCGACGGCTGACTCAGTAAGCCACGCATAGGGTAGCACTCTATTTCTTTAAGAAATGACTTTCATGGGGGCACCTGGGTGGCTCAGTCGGTTAAGTGTCCGCCTTGGGCTCAGGTCATGATCCCGGGGACCTGGGATCGAGTCCTGCATTGGGCTCCCTGCCCACTGGGGAGTCTGTTTCTCCCTCTACCCCTCCCCTCTGCTCATGATCTCTCACTCTCTCTCTCAAATAAATAAATAAAATCTTTAAAAAAAGAAATTAATGGGCAGACTTGGGAAAAATGAATACATTCTTGTCTAAAAATCTGTTTTCTTGTATCCAAACCATGAACAGTGATACTAATTTCGATCAAGTTAACCAGACACCTTCTCTATGGCCCAGCCATTTTATTCCAAGGTATCTTAACCAAGGGAAATGAAAGCACAGGGCTGTAAGATATAACACTCACGGCAGCTTTATTCATCATAGGTCCAAAATGGAAATGGGCCAAATGCTCATCAACAGAAGAATAGATACACAAATTGCAGTTTATCTTTACAGTGGAAAAATACACAGCATTTTTTTTTTAAGAGAAAACTACCAATATACAACCACATGGATAAATCTTAAATACACTACTTGGCGAGAAAGAAGCCAGATGATTCCATTTATGTGAAGTTTACAAGCAAGCAAACCTAGTTTCTGGAGTATAAGACAGAAGGGTGGTTCAGGGAGGTGTGAGGAGTATGGGGGTTAGCTGACTGGGAAAGGGAACAGGGGAACATTCTGGGGTAATTGGAGATTCCATCTCTTGATCCAGGCAGTTGTTCCAAGAAAGTATAGAGAGGGAGAAAGTCATCAAGCTGTACAGGTAAGATACGTGCATTTTACCACATGTAAATTACACACCAGTTTAAAAACAAGGAATACTAATGATGTCCATGTCCCCTTGTTGCAGATCTGGCAGAATAAGGGAGGATTCCTGTTTATCAGCATCAGACTTGGCTCTGAGCTTCTTGACCTCCAGTCAATGAAGAGAACGAAGTAACATTTCTCATAGTAAGCACACGGGAAACACACATTAACCACCGCCTGAGCACCTAATGTGTGTTTGCTGATGCGCTGCGGTCCTCGGGAGACTTCACAATAATTCAAACAGGGTTCCTGCTTCCCAGGAGCTCAGAATCTAGTCGAGGACATACTGCACGGACGTTGACAAGAAATGGAGGTAGAAAGTGACAGCAGCCTCAGACAGGTTGGAGCCGAGCGCTGGGACTGTCAGATGACTTGTCCAGCATTCGCCAGAAACTGTTGCCAGAGAGAAGCAGAGTGAAGGTAGATGCCATGTTTTCACAGGGGAGAGTGCTTCAAAAGAGAGCATGGAAGAGGTAAGCATAGAGAGGGAGGTGCAAAGGAAATGTCCATTTCCCCCTCAAATCCTACCCCAGAAGGGCTTTGGCTTTGTCTGTTTGGGAAGGATTTGCCCCTTAGCCTCAACTGATCGATTTGGGGGCACAAGGGATGTCAGGCTGTGTTAGTTTCTTAGGGCCGCTATAACCAATGACCACAAACTTAGTGGCTTAAAACAAGGAAAATGTCTTCTCATGGTTCCGGAGGCCATAAGTTTGAAACCAGTACCACTGAGCCAAAACCAAGGTGCTGGCGGGGCTGTGCTCCCTTTGGAAATTCTACGGGAGAATCTGTGCCTTGCTTTATCCTCCTTCTGCTGACTGCCCACGTTCCTTGGCTTGTGGCCCCGCTGTTCGGGTTTCTGCCTCTCTGATCAGATGCCTTCTCTGCTGTGCGTGCCCCATGCCTCCCTATGCCTCCTTCTTGTAAGAATGCTTGGAATTACAATTAGGGTCCACCCAGAAAACGCAGGATAACCTCCCCATCTCCCAAAGCTGAACTTAATCACACCTGCAACGACCATTCTTTTTTTCACATCAAGTAACATTCCCAGGCTCCAGGGTTTAGGAGCTGACATCTTTGGGGGCCATCATTCCGCCTGCTGCACGGACCCAGCCCCTACGTTGGTTGCGAGCCGTGTAAACGGAGGCAAACACTGACCTCTCTCTGTCAGTATGAAAGATGCAGTAGAAACATGTACGCACGGTCCTGCCCTTCCTCCCTCCGTCTTCTGCCTAGTGGTGCGTGCGGGCTGCTCGCTTCCTGGTTGCTGAATGACTCCTTGAAGGAGCCTCACACAGAGCTTCCTCAGAGCTGTGCGTTGAGGGCTTCTCACCGCAGTGACAACCCAAAACGTCTCCAAGCATTGTCAAACATTCCCCGGGGTGGGGCAAGTTGCCCCCTGCCCTGTGAGACCCCTGCTCTGCAGGGAGGAGGTGGGGCCTCTCTGTAGTCCCAGGGGAGGCTGGGCTGCCTTGTCACCTCTCTCCCCTTTCTCCAGTTCCCCCCCGTTTTGAGAACACAGAGGCCCATGCTGCTGGGTCTCACCTCCAGCCTGGGTGTCTTCAGCCCCACAGGGGAGGGCCTTGTACAGCTGGGTTTCCTGACACTAGAGATAACTGGGGCCCCAAGTGAGGGGCTCAGTCGGCAGATCATGGGTTCTCTCTGTCCAGATGGTTCTGGATGTGATCTCCTAGGGGTCACTGGGAACTTTCCTAACCTCGTGCCTCAGAGAAGCTGAGAAACCTTGCAACTTTCCCTAGGATCTTGAGAGTCAGAGGAGATTGAGGCCTTGAAGATTGGGGTCCCAGGGCCATTCCATATGACTTAGGGCCTCTGTTCTTGCCCGTAAACATAGGAGAACAGCTCAGTGTTGTAGAGTGCTGTGTGGTTAAGAGCAAGGGCTTGGGCATCTGACCGCTGATGTAGAGTCCTAGCCTCACTATTTACACGCTCAGGCTCTGTGGGCAAGTAAAGCAAACTCTCTGATTTAGTTTCTTCATCTGCAAAATGTGGATAAGAATAGGGAGTTCTTGGGGCGCCTGGGTGGCTCAGTGGGTTAAAGCCTCTGCCTTCCGCTCAGGTCGTGATCGCAGGGTCCTGGGATCGAGTCCCGCATCGGGCTCTCTGCTGAGCAGGGAGTCTGCTTCCCTCTCCCTCCCTCTCTCTCGCTGCCTGCCTCTCTGCCTAGTTGTGACCCCTGTCTGTCAAATAAATAAGTAAAATCTTAAAAAAAAAGACTAGGGAGTTCTTTGTGAGACCACCGTGGGACCAAAACGGACAGTACTTATAAAGTGGTTGCTAAATATTCACTTTAAAAAGGTAAGATGAGGTTTATTGTAGTTGCGTTATATCCTTCCGCAAGACTTGATCATCCTGCACAAAGAACGCCTAAGAAGAAGCTTTGAGGGGTGCATTTATTTCCTGGAGTCTGTGAAATGGACCTCCTGCACATCAGTAAGGCCTGCAGCATTCCTTCTGCAATATCCCATAATCTCATAAGCCACTGTTGGTTCTTTTTGCACAAGACAAGACTAGTTTCTCTTTCCTATGTATTTTCATGTAAATGGTGCAAAGCCAGAAGCCACACTTGAAGTGGGGTTGTTTTTTGTTCGTTTGTTTTTTTAGTAAGAGTAAAAACTAAGTTTCCTAGTCTGGCTCCTTTCTTCGCTTTGAAGCTACCCTGTAAGTTCACGGGCAGGCCCAAATGTGTAGAGGTAAGACTTCTTTTATAACAGGGAGAGAGACACACACTTCTCAGGGACGTGCTTGTTCAAGCGCATATATTATAAATTTAGGCAAATGAAGCAAGATTACGGCCAAATATGGGAAGAACATGATGAAAACCCTCAATCGTGATTGGCTTTTGACTTGCCCCAAAAAGAGAACATTGTGGTTTAAACGTCGCCCCCAGGAAGTGCTGCAATCAACTGAATGGTTTTTCAAACTCCTTCTCATCATTTCCACCAGGGCCCGGCCCCACGGCGATTGGCTGCCCGAGGAGCCAAGCTCTAAGTCCGGGACGACATTTTCAACCCTTGTTTGACAGAACATACTTAGCGGAGAAGCCACACCCCAGTGGCCTTGACATTTGAGTCTCCAGAGCTCTCAGCCCCCACGTTGGGTGGACTCGCAGTCGTCTTTCCTGCCGTGCTGCCAGTTCGCCCCGCTGTGAGCCGAGCAGCTTGACCAGTCTGAAAAGCAAGCTATAGCTCGGCTGGCTTTAAAAGTCCCATCGAAAGCCCCGGGGCTGGGGAAGGGATGTGGACCGCGTGGCTCCAAGGTGGCCCCCGGCCGCGCCGGCCGCGAGGATCAAATGGCTCAGCGCTGAAGCGTCCGCGCAGCATCTGGAAGCCCGGGCGCTCGGGCCAGGCCAGCGTAATTCTGTCACCGCGGCACAGCCACTCCTCTTGCTCTTGTGATCAGAGCATGAGCCTCTTGCTCAGTCAGCCCAGAAACTCCGTGACCATGAAGGCTGTTCACGCTGGCCTCGTCCTGTGAGCCCGCAAGGCACCTGAGCTGGCCATGCGGGAGCCCACGCCCGGGCTGGCCTTCCCTCCCCGTCGACCATCCGCACGCAGTCAGGTCCTCGCCTCCAAACCTTGGCGAACAGCAAGTCAGCCCCAGGCACCCCCTGGAAAGCCCACGGGGAGCGTTGTCCCCCGTGGAGAAAGAGACACTGACGCAGTCCGTTCTGGCCAGAAGCAGACGACGACCAGCGCTGCTTCGCCTCGACTTGCCCACGGCCCGGGGTGCCCCGAACGACCTCAAGAGGTCAACTTGTGCATTTGCTTTCCCTTTTCACAAGAGCTAGTCACAGACGCGTGCCCTTTCCCCTTACTGGAGCCTCAACCCCTAACTGGCTAGCCTGTCATGAACCCTGACTTGAATAGGGAAGTATGGGTTTGGGGGACATAAGGGAAATTTGGGATGAGGCTTTTGTCTTTTTTCATGTTCAAGTCCACGGCCTTTTGTGCTTGTCTCTTCGATAAAGGTCAGCAGCTCTGACAAAATGGTCCTTGAGGGGTCACTTCCTTCTGGAACAAGCCTGGGAAGTACCCTCAGCTTTATGTCTGAGAGTTTTCCGCCTGGATCTCGAAATCCCACAAACAGAGCTGGTCTGTGCTTCTCATTCTCCCTCCCTCCTGCAGCGCCATGGTCAGTCCTCGGTACCAAGGATCCTTCGGGTAATAAAGAAAACCTTATGGGACTGTAAACTGACAGAGCCACTTGGAGGGTGGGCCGAAAAAGTGCCCCAGTCCTCTCGATCACCATTCCTAACCACATCGTAGGAAAACAGGGCTAATGTGGCTCAAATACCACATACCATGAAGAAAAAGGGAACAAAACTCATGTGCAGAGTGACCTCGGTTCATAAGAAAAGAGACAAGTGTTCATGAAAGGTATGTACAGGTGGAGACAACAAACACCAGAAATGGTGGCTAAAAGCTCGTGCGACCCCGTGGGGAAGGAGGAGGCTGCTCCTACACGCTGATCCGGGGACCGCGTACCGTGATCCTTTGCCCAGCTGCCTGAGGAGGCAGGAATTCTGGGCTGATGGGCAGGGAGGGGGAAAACACAGGCGCTGGGGTCGGGCTAAGACGGTCTTCTGTTTTCCTGAGTCAACACAGGGGAAGAGAAGGCCTTGATCACCCACCGCCTTCAGAGCACATTGAAGCAAACCCTGGGCAGAATTCGAGGAGGAGCCTACAGGCTCCTGGAGGCCCTATTTGGGAACCTGTGGACATGGTCACAGTGCTCTTATCATCAGGAAACGGCTCACCTTGCAATCAGAACCTTGACAGCAGTGGTCCCCGGGTGACCAGATGCCCGTCCTTAATGGCACTGAGTATGTGTCCAACGTAGCTTGCGAGAAGAGAGGCCTGAACCCTTAGGGAAGACATAGAGCTAACTTGGGAGGTCTGATGTGGACCTTGCATGAGGCCATGTTCTCCTCCACGCTCTCTAAATGGTATTCGCCACGCACTGGACTCAGTAGGAGAGGCAGCAAGCCTCCTGACCTCCCAAACCAACCTGCCCGTGCCCATCTCATCTGTTCCACCTTCGAGAATCACCTTGCCACCTGTCAGTCATGTTCCTGATGCTTCCTTGGAAGTCTCTCTGCCAAACCACACTGCTTTTAGTCCCGGAGATGTCCCAACTCCTCCCCAAGGTCTACATAGAATGGCTAAACTGGCTCTCCACTTTCCTCTTTTTTTTTTTTTTAAGATTCTATTCATTCATTCATTCATACATTCATTCATTCAGAGAGCATGCAAGTGCGAGGAGGAGCAGAGGGAATGAGAGAGAATCCCAAGCAGACTCCGCCTTGAGCACGGAGCCCGACACGAAGCTCCATCCCACAACCCTGAGATCGGGACCTGAGCCGAAACCAAGAGTTGGCCACTTAACTGACTAAGCCACCCAGACGCCCCTCCTCTCTATTAGCTTGTAGTATCTGTGTACTAACAGAGAGATTTACAGATGTCAGGTATTCGTGAATACCTTAAGATGCAAAGTTTAAAGTCTTTCTCCCGTCTTGGAAAGAGCACAAAGACAATGAAACCGGGACTGCAATGTGCAGTCCTTCTCATGAACCACACAAAACAGGAAGCTTCTGGAGGGGTTCTTGCAAGCATGGGCTAGATAGTCATGGTTTCAGTGCAACAGGTAGATTTTGCAGCCGGAAATGTTCACACAAGACACCCTTTATGGCTTCTGTCCGACTCTGGTGTGTGCTAGATGCGGTTCCTTCCCACTCAACAAAAGCCGTTTGATTTCTCACACCATATTTATCTGTTCTTATTGTTCTACCTGAAGGCACCACTTGTAGGATCACAGACTGGATCCAGCAGAAGAGAGACCTGGGCGCAGGGCCTCTGTTCACCTGCTCTTCAAGAATCCCTCACACTGAGCCATTTTCCCTTGAGCAACAAGCCCAGAAACTTCTAAAGTGACCACTTGCCGCGAAGAGCCCCACTTCACTAATGCCGTGGAGGGAGCTCTTTTAGGAAATGAGGCTATAAGAGAGAGACCCTTTTAGCTGCTTGGTTATTAATCTGGCTTCAGGGCCACTCGCTGTCATTTATCACAACTGCACAAGCATTAACGGGGCATCTGAGAGGGCCCTAAAACCACATCCCAGCTGCTCAGATCTTAGGAACCACACATTCAGATCCCAGGGGATTGGGGCCAAGCTTTTCCCTTCCAAGAAAGATGAAGTCTACAATTTAGGACGCATGCTCTTGGGCTTTGGAAGCAGCTTACACTTCGCTATGAAGACAAAAAATAAACCAAAAAAAACCTCTTGGACCATCTATCTCAAATACAACCATACCACAAGACAGAGATGACACGTCTTAAACAGGGGTACTGTGTGTGTGTGTGTGTGTGTGTGTTTAAGATGTTTATTTATTTATTTGAGAGAGAGAAAGAGAGCACAAGCAGGGGGAGCAGAAGAAGCAGCAGCCGGACACAGGGCTCCATCCCAGGACCCTGGGATCATGAGCCAAGCCGAAGGTAGAGGCTTAACCCACTGAGCCACCCAGGCACCCCATAAGAGCGCTGTAGGTAGAAGGGAAGCCTTTGTAAATATTGACATGTTTCCCCATTGAGGTTTGGTGCATGTGTATGTTGTTGTTGTTGTTGTTGTTTTTAACTTTAGACAGAGTTAGCAAAGGCAACAAAGCTGGTTCACAAGATCCCACACGGGGGATGCCTTCTCTTTCTCTCCTTCTGTTCTCTCCATTCTTCACTGCAAAAGTCATGCACCTTGCTAAAGAGCCCAAGAGACCTTTCTGAACAGACAACACTCGATGCTTTAAATTGCCTGCTGGGCCCATGCTTCATCCCACTAGAGCCGCCATGATGGCCTGCCTTCTTAAAACTCGTTCATGATTTTGTAAACCCACATTTTTGCCATTCCGTTCACCTTCTTTCTTGCTAAACTGCTGCTGAGAGGAAAGTAAACAAGCAACAGGACGAATACATGAAACGGGGTTGGGATTCCTTTCCCTTTGCTCTTATGGCCCATCTTAAATCCAAGGCCATAAAGAGAGCCCAAGGCAGGACAACATCAGGGGGAAGCAGACGGGAAAACTGTTCCTGAAATAATTGAACACAGCTGCAGAGGGAAGAACCTAGACAGCTCAGGGCTCTGGGTGGGAGGGTGTGGGCAGGGGAAGAAAAGTGGCTGAGAAACCAGCAGAGCCGGCCTTCCCGAGGGTTCTTTGGGGCCTGGGTGGGTTACATCCTTCTCTGCAAGCTGCCTGTGTGCTCTGTGGCATGGCTTCCGGCAAGAGATTTCCTGTGGAGGCAAAAACACTTCGTGATCTCTGCACTCTCACTCTGTGTTCCCTCCTGGTTTTGGCTTTCAAGGGCCTGTCACAGAGAAGACACTAGGTGCCGGAACGCCGTGCTGTGGGGCAATCGACTTTGCACACAGATTTGCTTGGAAAACTCTAAATTAATTAACATGAACATTCAGGCGGACATCAAGAGGTGCTCTTGTCTGAGGGGGGTCTCAAGGCCCCACCGGACACAGAAATAGCCCACGATTATACAAATGCCCAATCCTGCCCCTTTCAGAATGACACATAGATTCTGACTGCCCGACAAATACTCGATATCCGCCATCACAGATTTGCCAGTTTCATTTATCTGCTGAACGGAAGGGGGTCTCCATTATTTACCATCCTTTCCGAGCAGGGATTTATTCTCTAGTCTGGTGAATGAAACAACAAGCCCACAGGTTCTGACCGACCGACCACTTAGCTACTTTTTCATTGGTAGAACTGACTAGGAAAGTTTGGTGGTAGGGTGGAAATCTCAAGGTCGGCCTGGACTAAGCTATTTTTGTGTGATTGCTTTTTTTTTTTTTTTTATAGATTTTATTTATTTATTTGACAGACAAAGATCACAAGCAGGCAGAGAGGCAGGCAGAGAGAGAAGGGGAAGCAGGCTCCCCGCCAAGCAGGGAGCCGGATGTGGGGCTCGATCCCAGGACCCTGAGATCACGACCCGAGCCGAAGGCAGAGGCCCCAACCCACTGAGCCACCCAGGTGCCCCTGTGTGATTGCTTTTTAGTTGACAATGACATCAGAGGTCAAAACTCGGAGCCTTTGGGGACGCCTGGGTGGCTCAGTTGGTTAAACAGCTGCCTTCGGCTCAGGTCATGATCCCAGCGTCCTGGGATCGAGTCCCACATCGGGCTCCTTGCTCGGCGGGGAGCCTGCTTCTCTCTCTGCCTCTGCCTGCCACTCTGTCTGCCTGTGCTCGCACTCTCTCTCTCTCAAATAAATAAATAAACTCTTTTAAAAAAAAAAACATTTAAAAAACTCGGAGCCTTTGGTTGGCAAATGAGAAAAAACTGAAGACCAAGGTCATTCTGATAAGTGATGGTACCAAGGGCCTCAAAGCCCAAATCCCCCAGTCATCCCCGTCGACACTCTTTGCACCAAACCCTCTAAGCAAGGGGCAGGACTTCCTGTGTTTAGCATCTTCAGAGTATCTCCGACCTCATCTTTCAATAACAATCATTAGGTTTCCAACATGTGAAGTTCAGTTTCCTCTTCTGGCCAACAGATGAGAAGAGCGACAAGTGTAAGCCACTGCTCTCTCGGGCTGGAATTTTGCTATGCATCGTGTACTGTCCTGCCTCTAGAGACAGTATTAGCCTAAATTCTAGTCTTCCTTCTTAAACTGTGGGGCAACCATCAAACAAGCTAGGTTTTTGAAAGAAGGCTCTTGGTCTCCCCCTCACCTGCCATTTCAACAACTTTAGCCAAGAGACACTTATACTGTTGTCAATTTTTACTATTATAGTGGTTTCAATAATTTTATTGGGAACAGAAGACCTTCTAGAGAATGGCAGACATTACAGGGAAACATTTAAGGAGATTGCTTACAGAGTCTTTTTTTTTTTTTAATTTTTTTTTTAAAGATTTTACTTATTCATTTGATAGACAGAGATCACAAGTAGGCAGAGAGAGACAGAGGAGAAAGCAGGCTGTCCATAGAGCAGAGAGCCCAATGCGGGACTCGATCCCACAACCCTGGGATCATGACCTGAGACGAAGGCAGCGGCTTTAACCCACTGAGTCACCCAGGCGCCCCAAGAGTCATTTTTTTTTTAAAGGTCATACTTACATTTATTCAGTAGTTCTCTGCAGGGTAGGAAAGAGGAAGGAGGGAATGTTACTAACTAGGTTGCTTGGTTTATGTTTTATCAGACTGTTGTTCTGGTAATTCTACTGATTGGGAAAGGTTTCTAATAGGTCTATTTTTAGAACACGAATTAAAATGAGGGTTTCTCAATCTCGGCATTGGTGACATTTTGGGTTGGATCCTTCTTTGTCTTGATTGGCTGTCCTGTACATGTTGGGTGATCAGTAGTGTCCCTGGCCTCTACCTATTCGATGACAGTAGCAATGCCCACCCCCCTGAATCATGACAATGAAAAATATTCCCAGATACCGCTAACTGTGCCCCTGCCGATTTGCCCCTGGTCGAGAAGCCCTGGGTTGGGCAATCTTTGGAGTCTTCTAGGCAGGTTTCACTGTACATCATCAGAGCTCTAAGAGGAACTGGCCTCTCTGGATATTTTTGGCTTAGTTTATGTTCCAAAAACATATGAAAACCCCTACATGATGACTCCTGCCTCACACCATCACGAATCCACCCTCCAACTCCCACGGTGAAAACACAAGTACCTGCTGTTATTTGAGGAGGCTTAAGTCATTAAGCCTTCATATCAGCCTGCCTTACAAGTTCAGAAAAAGAATTGTTCCTTTGCCATCAGGCAAAATTCTGCTCTTTCCTATGGGGGCTAAGAACGAAACAACTCTGTAGCATGAGAGTGGCCAATGTTGGGTCATGCTACTTTCACGTTCTCTGAAATTGCAACGTTCACAAAAAATGCCACCTCCCCTCTGCTTCTTGAGCCTTTCTTTCCTCAAATGGGATCCATAGGAGCAGTGGGTCCAAGTCCAAGCCAGGACAAAGGGATGTGGATTCATGGAGCATGTCCCTCAGCCAGATGAGAGAACGGTGACTAACACAGGGAAATCCTTCCTGGCCAGAGCTGCAATTCTGTGCCCAAGAGCTCTCTTATTAGAATTCTGCACTAAGGGATACCTGGGTGGCTCAGACAGTTGAGCATCTGCCTTCAGCTCAGGTCATGATCCCAGGATCCTGGGATCAAGTCCCACATTGGGCTCCCTGCTCAGTGGGAAACCTGCTTCTCCCTCCGCCTGCTGTTCCCCCTGCTTGAGCTCTCTTGCTGACAAATAAATAAAATCTCTAAAAAAAAAAAAAAAAAAAAGATTCTGCATCAAATTTTAGATACCTGATGAATTCTGACACTATGATATTCCGGTTCTTTCTGCTTGAGATAAACAGACCCACACAGAAATATGTTTCAGCTCTCACGCCGACACTGAGGAAGGGAGGTAGCGTTTCTTGTCAGTTTTCGCATCAATCTCCAGCCACAATATAGACCCACATGAACAGAGATGCCCCATCTGCAAAATGTAAGAGCTTTAAGCTCATGATATGATTTTCTAATCATAGACTGCCTGTGCAAGGTCTGTGAGCAAGAGTCTGCGGCCTGGCTTTCCGAAAGCAACTTCCTGCTCGTGTACAAAAATATTTCAGGCAGAGATCTATTTCTAAATTCTTGTCCCTTCTTTTCTTTCTGTTCCTTCCCCCCCACTTTCTTTCTCGGACCTTTACCCCGCTTCTGAAAAATCCACTTTGAAAATGAGTATGTATGTCCTTTGGATCTTCCACGGTCACCATCAAGGCCCTGCACAATTTTAATAAATGAACTCAACCACAGAAAGAGGTTTTTCCATTCCACTCCCCACTTCCAGGGCCCCACGAAAGCTGTAATGATCCCAATCTGCCTAGAGAAAAGAAGATAACACCATTTGTTAAAAAAAAAAAAAAAAATAGTTACCTTCTCCCAGTAGAAAATATTTTCCACTTCCACCGCCTTCCATAATGAATAACTTTCAGCCCAAAGTAACTCCCTCAGGTTCAAAACTCCAACGAGTTGGAAGAAAGTTTTAACTTCAACCCAAACACTTGTACGCCTGTATGATGTATACATATTGGCAGAGAATAAAAAACCATAATGGCATTTTACTATTAGATTCGATACTTCATTTCTATGGCTATTTCCTTCAGAATCCACTTAATTGAATCATATGTAATTGCTTGTTAGTGGATTCTGTGGACATTTTGGAAAATTCAACACTAAGTGAACTCAGAATGCGGAAACATGCTAAGACCCTTTCCTTAATGGAGCTACATTCTGATGGTGACGGTAAAGGGGGAGGATGAGAACAAACAACAAACAGAATAAATCAGTAAAAGCACAGAGCTTGTTAGGAGGTAATAAAGTAAAGCAGAATAAAGGAGATGACGCTTGAGGTCGGTGTCATGGGAACTTAGGTGGCCAGAACGGACTCCCTTGGCAGGGGACATCAGAGCAAAGACATAAAGGGGGTGAGGGAGGAAGCCACAAGGGTTAATGGAGAGAAGTGTCTTCCAGGCAGAGGGAATGGCCTGTGCAAAGGGGAGTGGAGGGTGAGAGCACATCTGACGCAGAAGAGAAACCACACATGCAGGGGTGCCCCGGAGGGGAGGGGGGGGGGGGGGGGGGGACGGGAGGTAACAGGGCCAGATCCTACAGGACTTGGCAAGCCACTATAAGGATTCAGCTTCTATTCTTAAAGAAATGGGGAGTCATTGCAGGTTTTAATACTAAACATATTTTCTAACAAGGTAAAATTCACGTAATGTATAACTAACCATTCATTTATTTATTTATTTATTTATTTGAGAGCAAGAGCACATGGGCACGCATGATGGTGAGGGCGGGGGAGGGGCAGAGGGAGAGGGAGAATCCCAAGCAGACTCCCTGCTGAGTGTGGAGCCCAGCATGGGGCTCGATCTCACGACCCAGAGATCATGACCTGAGCTGAAATCAAGAGTCAGACACTCAACCGAAGGAGCCACCAAGGCGCCCCAAGAATCAACCATGTAAAAGTCACCAATTCAGTGGCATTTAGGGCCTTCACAGTGTGGGGCGACCTCTCCCCTTTTTAGTTCCAAAATGTCATCACCTTGAGAAAGCCCCAAACCCTTAGAGCAGTCATTCCCCACTCTACCTTCCCCTTCAGGCCCCAGCCACAACCCCAGACTGCCTGTTGTCCCGATACATTTGCTTCCTCTTCCTTTTTCTGGCTAAGTAATATGCCATTGTGGGATTTCACGAACAGCAATGTGTTTATCCACTCACCAGTCCACAGACATTTCGGCTACATCTGCCTTTTGGCCATTGTGAATAGCGCTGCTGTAAACATCGTAGGTTTTTAAGTAATAAAGAGACGTGAGCTCCCTTCCATTTTATGCAATATATACAAGGCTACTGTACAACTTATCTGCTAGCCCAGCTTAATAAATCCATTTTTAAGTAAGAAAAGTTAAGAAGCGAATCAGTGTTTCTCCCACTGTGCTCACTGGACCCAGCCCTCTGCCATGTGCTGCCCCCTGCTTGACTACTTAAAATAGCTACTCCCACCAGAACCATTTGTTACATTTTTACAATTTTTCTCTACCACTGGCAATGAAAGGCCAATCAACTGTTGAATATAAGAGTATCCTCAGTATCCAAAAAATTAATGTCCAAAATTGACATAAGGCTTTGAAGAAAGATAGGCGATAATGATTAAAAATGAAAATTCTCCAGCCAAAAGGAGAAATCACTTTGCTTAAAAATACAGATGACTTGGGGTGCTGGGTGGCTCAGCCTGTTAAGCCTCTGCCTTTGACTCAGGGTCCTGCGGTTGAGTCCCCTGTCAGGTTCCTTGCTCAGCTGAGAGGGGAGTCTACTTCTCCCTCTGCCCTCATGTGCATACACACACACACACACACACACACTCTCTCTCTCTCTCTCTCTCTCGCAAAAATAAGTAAATCTTAAAAAACAAAAACAAAAACAAAAGGCTTAATATAGCATGGTGTCCTGGGCTGGATCCTGAGACAGGAAGAGGTCAGCATCTGTGTCCTTGTGCTTCTGACTCAGAGAAAGTTTTCAGCCTTGAGGCCCATTTTTGCTCCTCCACCAAAGAATTCAAGTGCCTACACCCTCCAGACACTGCTAGGTGGCAGAGAACAAATAATAATGACACATTTTCCTGCATCACAAAGCAGCAGTGAAAACAAAATGGCACCCAAGAGGGCTGAGAGGCCAGACCTCCATGTTCAGGGAAGCTAATCCCCCTGCACCAGAAATCCCACTCGGGCTGGAAGGAGCTTCTGACTCCCTGGTTCTCCACCCACTGAACTGTTGTGAGTCCCAGAAGTCCTTCGGATGAGGAAAATGAGAGGTGATCCGGTGACAACATCTCCCCATGGTGCGTGGGCTGAGCTGGTCAGAAAGGCAGCAAGAGGCCCGGCCCGTCTTCCAAGCAAAAGCTGAACCTGGAAGCACTTCCTTTTTCCAGCAAAGAGCCTCCCTCAGATTTCCTCCCCAGCGAGTGCTTGAGGCCCTTGGAGAAAGACTCTGTGGGATTTACTGTGCTCTGGGCAAGCCTTTGTGATTCTGGAAAAGGCTGGGCCAGGCGGGAAAGAGTGGGGGCCAGAGAGAAAGGGCCCCTCCTGACGTCTCTACCCAGGCAGAGCCCCGTGAGTGAAGTGTTAAAGTCAGCCCATCTGGAAGACAAAGCTACATCCCTAAACTCAATTTTGGCTTCTTCACCTTCTTGGCAGGGTGGGGGAAGGATGCAAAGAGGAGGAGGGATGAGACCACAGACTGACATGAGGTTTACGGCACCCCAGGGTTGCTACTCTGGCCATATAACTTCTGAAGAAAATGTCGTCCTCAGAGGAATTGGAAATAAGCCAGAGCTGGATCCAGGTGTTTCCCCACCTCACCCCTGGCCAAATTCCCGAGGCGGGGGCAGGAGGAGGGCTGCTTAAGAAAGGATTCTTTTTTTATTTTTATTTTTTTAACTTTTTTTTTTAAAGATTTTATTTATTTATTTACTTATTAGAGATAAAGAGAGCGAGCGAACTCAGAGACAGAGGCAGGCAGAGGCAGAGGGAGAAGCAGCCTCCCTGCCGAGCAAGGAGCCCGATGTGGGACTCGATCCCAGGACGCTGGGATCATGACCTGAGCCGAAGGCAGCTGCTTAACCAACTGAGCCACCCAGGAGTCCCGAGAGGATTTTTTTTTAAGATTTTATTTATTTATTTGACAGAAAGAACACAAGCAGGGGGAGCAGCAGGCAGAGGGAGAGGGAGAAGAAGGCTC
>RCUC01106704.1:0-17777 GCA_003697995.1 Taxidea taxus jeffersonii
TTTTTTTTTTTTTTAAGATTTTATTTTATTCATTTTAACAGAGAGAGAGATCACAAGTAGTCAGAGAGGCAGGCAGAGAGAGAGGGAGGAAGAGAAGCAGGCTTCCTGCTGAGCAGAGAGCCCGATGCGGGGCTCGATCCTAGGACCCTGGGATCATGACCTGAGCCGAAGGCAGAGGTTTCAACCCACTGAGCCACCCAGGTGCCCCAGGGCCCAGGTTTAATGACAAAAAATAATAAGGTTTACTGATTACTTGTGATTTAGGCATTATAATAATGTGCTTTGAAACTATTTAATTTTCACAAGAAGTTTTCTCTAAATATCTTTCCTCCCTGTATTGCTGGGGAACTCCTACCATTCCGAATCATTCAAGTATTCCTCTAAGTTTGCAGTTCTTGAGCTTGGAGGCACATTGGAATCACCTGGGGAGGGGAGGCGGGGGAGAGACGTTATTGACAAACTATTAACACCTGAGGCCCACTCTGGAGATTCTGATTTAAGTAGCCTGGGGATTGAGTACCAAGTTTTCACAGCTCCTGGGGTGATTCTAGTATGCAGTTAGGGTTGAGACTCACAGGTCTAGGAAGACTAAAGTGACCCATTTAAGTAATTCTTCTCTTTTCCTTTTGTACCCTGCGCAAACTTCTTTGATTATGCCTATCACACTGTATCTTAATTTCAGAGCGCATATTCAGTCCCTAAGTGGACTTTGAGCATTTCCAGTCAGCCACCTCTGCATTCCTGGAGCCTCATGTAGGGCCGGACACTTCGTGGAGATTTGAAAATGCTGAACGGAAGGGTAAAATGTCATTAACGAACACATACTGAGGTCCTCCAAATGCTAGGTGCTGCCGCGCTCAGCAAGGTCTGGAACCTAGAGAACAGGCTGACTAGTCCTGTACAAGGGCTCACAGTCACAGCTTGAATGTGTGTGGAGGGCAGAATGCGTTGGTTACGTTATCGGGGCCTCATTTCCACCAACGGTCTCAAATATGTATTTCTGTGGTCTCAAATATGTATTTCTGTGGTCTATGAGTTTCCAGGTGTCTGCTAATAGCAGCTGCAAAGCCACGGCTTGACAGTACAACGGCAGTGCGCAGGCGCAGACCGTAAGCGCGTCGCACTCTCCTCTGCTTGACTGTAAGTCCCGCCCCCAAGAGCGGAGCCAAACAGACGCGGGGCAAACCCAGACGCTTCCGCCCCGCCCCCCATCTCCCCGGGCGGTGGGAAGAAACAGCACAGGCGCTCTGAGGCGGAGCGGAGGCGGGGCTTCTCGCCGCGCTCCCGCTCGATTGGCCGGCCTCCCGTAGCGCGGTAACGGTCGCGGGGGCGGGGCCAGAGGGGGCTGAGTAGGGCCAGGCCGGGCGTGCTGCTGGGGGAGGCCGCGGCGGAGGAAGGTGAGTGGCGCGGGTGTTCCCCCTTTCCGGCGCATCCCCGGGACCGGCCTGGGCTGCTCCCGGAGAATGGTCACACCGACTCTTGTCGGGCGCCCAGGGAGCGCGCCAGTTACTATCCCAGTGTAAGGGTGGCGGTCCCTGACTAACCCAGCTGGAGTCCTGGCTCCCCGGCCTTTGGCACCTCGGGCTGCTCACGGCACGCAGCACAGCGCCTCCGTTTCTTCATTCGCTGCACACAGCTGGTAATTCTTGCGCTAAGGGCTGGTTGAGAAAGTTGAGGCGGTCGTGTGAGAGGCCTACTCCCGGGGGAGTAGGCGAGTAGCCCTTCCAACGACTCATGAGGCTCATTCCAGGTTCGGAGGACCGCTGGCTTTCGGCGGAGTCTGAGTCTGTGAGGTGGGAATGTCAGAAGGCTGATATCCGGCCCCTAGAGACCGCACAGGAAGGGTTTCTGCTACCATTTATCTTCTCACCATAATAACATTAAGCATTGTGCAGGCATCACCTGCGTTGGTTCCAATCCTCTGCAGGAGTTTGTTTTTACTTTCTTTATTGCCAGGTGGACTCCTGCTTCCCCCACCACACCTTGAACAGGTGGCTAGGGTTTGGCAGCTTCACCTTCAAACCGGGAGAGGCGGGTCTGGCCCTTTGTGTACCCTCTCCTGGGGCCCAGTGATTGGGTGGAGATGACATCCAATCCTAACTCCCATTTCCTTATTTTCAGTAGATTCACTAATAAGAAAATTGAGCAGCATGGTCCTGTGTTTTGGGAGTAGAGCTTTTGTGTTTGACAGTAGAGACTTTGAAAGCATTGACTGTTCCATTTATTGCAGTAATGTGAAATATATGCTTTTGAGATAGCTAAGGACAATTTTTTGATGTGTCTCCATAGAGAAAGAATCATCACAGGCCATGGTTTGTTATCTCCAGCTTTTCCCCAAGAAAGTGTTGAAAATATACATTTTATTGGATGATGCTTGTTAACTGGGCTTCAGACCTATGAAGGGAAAGAAGTTACCAGAGGACTCTTGGAAACCTGAACAGTGCCAGAAGATACAACACGCTTTACTTCTCTGCATTTGGTTTTTTATGTTATGTGCAAACAAACTTGTCTCCTGCAACCCCTATTCCCACAATCTTTCTTTAGGTGTGTTGTGGCACTGATTAAAGGTATAGCGTCTGCCTTGGCCTTGGAAAACATTTGGTCTCTACCTGTGACTCAAATTCCAGATCTGTGTCCTGTCACAGCTTATAGTGGGGCGGAAAGGCTGGTGCATACTATCAGCATATTAATTTCACAACATGGACCTCTGGAAAGGAGTTAAAAATTACTTAAGAACTTTTTAAAAAAAATTATTTGGCCACAGGTGGAATTGAGAAGATAGTTTTTATTCCTGCTTTTGCCAGAATTTCATTCTAGGTGGAGAATGAATTTCCGCATTTCATTTTAGTACCCTTGCAAATGAGAATAATCTACCTTTGTGGTCAGAAGTAAGAATGGATAATAGGTTATGATAGATTTGGACTCCCAGCTAAATGTTTCAAAAAGCAGGGAGAGGAAAGAAGAGAAGGGAGAAGACACAAGGTGATGAGTGTTGAGTCCATCAGTGGTTACTTCAGCTGTTCCCACTTCAGTTCAGTAGTTACCAGTGCCGTAGATGCCTGCTCTGGGAATAACACAAGACCGTTTTCACTAGAAGTTGAACACTTTAAGATTTTGGTTTATCTTTTGAAATCTAGATGAAGATCCAGTTTCTGACGTGAGACTCACTGGGTGATCATTTCATTGAGATCAAATTGAATGACCAGGTGAAAAGTGCAAGAGGAATGTGCTATGACTGAGGTATGTCTAACGTGACAGATAACTCTCTCTGGATGTTGGGAGGCCTAGAAAAAGACCTATTGTTGAATACTGTAATAGATACATAGTATATATTTCCTTCTGATCTCTTGATAATCGAATTAGGTAGATATTTTAAACTCAGCTGAGGAAACTGGAGCCCAGAGAGGTTAAGTAACTACACTCATTCACGTAGCTAGTGGTCACCAACTCTGTCTGCTACGAGTCAAGCAGTTTTATTTTCTTTCTGTATTAACTCCTAATTTCCATAATACCCCTATGAGCTACATATTTTTACTCTCCTCATTTTATGATAGGGAGATCAAGGCATAGAGTCATTAGTAATTTCCTGGCTGTGTGGCAGAATCCATAATTCAAATCCAGGCAGCCTGTCTACAGACCTATGCCAGCTTTCTTTTGGTTAGTGTTTTTGGTATTAATAAATTATTAAAATAAGATGATACCACTCAGATCAGGGTGTAGAATCATGCTTACCATGCCAGAGCCCCTCCATTGCTCAATGCCAGTCTCAGTTACTTCTGTACTCCCATTAGTAGCCATTCTTCTGATTTCTATAGTAATCATTTCCTTATGTTTAAGAGTTTTTTCCATAAATGTATATTTCTAGACACTAGAGTGTAGCTTTGCCAGTTAAAAATTACTTAAGAACCTTTTTTAAAAAAATTATTTTAGAGAGAACAAGTAGGGAGAGAGGCAGAGAGGGAGGGAAAGGGAACGAATCTCAAGCAGACTCCCCGCTGAGTGTGGAGCCTCAAACATAGCTCCATCTCATGACCCTGAGATCATGACCTGAGCTAAAACCAAGAGTCGGACACTAAACCGACTGAGCTACACAGTTGCCCCTTAAAAACTCTTTAAAATATCTGTAGGTTTTCAGGGTGCCTGGGTGACACAGTTAGTTGAACATCTGACTCTTGGTTTCAGCTCAGGTCGTGATCTCAGAGTCATGAGATTGAGGCCCGCGTTCGGCTCCATACTCAGCCTGGATTCTGCTTGAGACTGTCTCTAATAAATAAATAAATATTTTTTAAAAAAATCTGTAGGTTTTCTCTCTGTTCCATCCTTTCCCTTATAATTTATCAGATCCAGAATCTGGGTTTGACCTATATATACTGTAGGCTGGATTTTGCTGATTATAAATTCATATACAATTCAATATGTTCTTCCCTGGATAATTCCTGCACATTTATAGCTGGATCCAGGACTGGATCAGACTCAGATTCAAGTCCTTTGACAATTCTCTAAGCAGTGTTTGGCAAGTCCATTGGAGGTGCCTCTGCCTCTCTTTGTGATCTCAGCAACTCTTGATACTTCATACCTATATCTCTTCATTTAAGGTTGCAAAACAGTGGTATTTTCTATCCTGTTTTTTTTTTTCTTATTAATTGGCATATCATCTGGATACAAAGCTATATGATTCCTTTAGGAAAGGCAGTATAAATGCTTGATTGTTTCATTTACCAATTTTCAAGATAATGAATTAGTTCCTTCTGATAAAGATTCTTTTAAAAAAATCTAATGTCAATATAAGGTCATGAACTTAAACATTTTTAGTTCATTGCAATCATTATCATTATCGAAGTTCATGTTGTCTCATTTGCCCTGGGGGGAGCCAATTTAAGCCTATTCTTTTGATAATGACCCTTACTAGTCTGTTGCTTGTTATCTGATAGCTTGAATGTTCTGTCCCAAATCTGAGAATCTGACATCATCCCTTTCTTCAAAAAACTCTGCTTTTTGTTTTTATCTTTTTTAAGAGGGAAATTGCATTTCAAGGTTATATCTGTATGCTAGGGATCCATAGTTATTGTTTGAGATTTTTCTGTAGGCAGAGCTAGAATTGCTATATCTGTCTATTTATATAGAAGCACACACATTTAAGATTAAGTATCTCATGAGTTCATATAAGTACTTCCAGTACAAACTGAGATTATAGAGCTTTCATTGAATTTCTCTATTATATCTATAACCCCATTTTTCTTTTCTTTTTTTAAAATTTTTTATTGTTTGACAGAGAGAACAAGCAGGGGGAGTGGAGGAGGGAAAAGCAGGCTCCCTCCTGAGCAGGGAGCCCAATGAGGGGCTGGATCCTAGGGCTTGGGATCAGGACCTGAGCCGAAGGCAGATGCTTAATGGATTGAACCATTCAGGTGCCCCTATGTATCATTTTGGTTATCCAGTGCTCCTTTATTAGGTTCCTTAGGAAGAGTCCCTGAGTTCTTGTAATGTGGATAAAAGTTTGTGTTCTTTAAACTTGAAAGTCAGTTTTGCTGATATAAAATCTTTGGTTCACACTTCTTTTCCTTGAATTTCTTAAATATATTACTCTTTCTTCTGGTATAAAGCATTGGTATGAAAGCCAGATGATAATCTAATTTTTTCCCCCTTATAAGTCATTGTTCTTTTTTTCTAGATGACCAAATAATTTTTTTTCTTTGAAGTCTAGTAAATTTATTAGGATGGGTCAGTGTTCTTGAGTATGTGATATGTTCTTCCCATATGTAATTTCAAATGTACATATTTTTTCATTTCAGGAAAGTTTTATTTTTTAAACAGTTTTTCTGATAAAAAAATAGGCTGCACATATTTAAAATGTACTATTTGATAAGTTTTGACATACGTAGGCACCTGTGAAACCATCACCTAATCAAGATTGTGCATATATCCATCACCCCAAAAATCCCTTGTTCGCCTTTGTGGTCCGTCTTCCCAGCCTCTCATTCCCCTAGCCACCACTGATCTACTTAGATTAGGTTAATCTTTGTTTTCTAAAATTTTATGTATTTATTTATTTATTTTATTTTTAAGAGATTTTATGTATTTATTTGAGATAGAACGAGAGTGAGAGAGAGGGAGAGAGCACAAGCAGGAGGAGGAGCAGCCTCTCCACTGAGTAGGGAGCCGGATGTGGGACTCAATCCCAGGACTCCAGTATTATGAGCCACCTGGTCGCCTGTTTTCTAGAATTTTATATAAATGGAATCATACAGTATATAAATCTTCAGCTTCTTTTACTCAGCATTAAGTGTTTTCTGGTTCATATGTGTTGTTGCATATATCAATAGTTTATTCCTTCTTTTTGAAGATTTATTCCTTTTTATTGCTGAGAGATATTCCATTGTGTGCATATAATAGTTTGTGTATCCATTCAGCTTTGATGGACATTTGAGTTGTTTCCAGTTCCTGGCTATTACAAATAAATCTCTTGAGAACTTTCATATACAAGTCTTTGTGTGGTTGGTTGTATGCTTTCATTTCTCTTGGGTAAATACCTAGGAATGGAATGGCTGGATCTTAGGTATAAGTTAACCTTTTAAAAAGTTGCCAAAGTGATTTTCAAAGTGATTGTCCTATTTTACATGACCATCAGCAGTGTATCCGAGTTCCAGTTCCTTCATGTTAAGAGTCTGTTTTTTTGATTTGTCTTTTTTTTCCCTTTGCTCTATTTTGTTTCTTAAATTTTATATGAGTGAAGTCATATGGTATTTGTGTTTCTCTGAGTGACCTATTTCACTTAGCATTATACCCACTAGGTTCATCCATGTTATTTTATAGCTGAATAATATTCCATTGGGTATATATATATATTGCATCTTCTTTTTCCATTCATCTGTCAGTGAACACTTGGGCTGCTTTTGTGGTTTGGCTATTGCAAATAATACTGCTATAAGCATAGGGGTGCATGTATTCCTTTGAATTAGTGTTCTCATATTTTTTGGGTAAGTACTCAGTAGCATTTACTGGATCATAGGATAATTCTGTTTTTAATTTTTTTAAGAACTTCCATACCATCTCACACGGTGGCTGTACCAGTTTGCATTCCCACCAGCAGAGCACAAGAGTTCCTTTTTCTCTACATTCTAGCCAGTACTTGTTTGAATTTTTGATTTTAGCCATTCTGAGAGATATGAGATAATATCTCATTGTGGTTTTGGTTTGCATTTCCCTGATGATGAGTGATATGGAGCACGTTTTCATGTGCCTGTTGGCCATCTGTAAGTCATCTTTGGAGAAATGTCTATTTATTGTCCTCTGCCCATTTTTAATTGGATTGTTTTTTCAGTATTGGGTTGTATAAGTTCATATGTTTTGAATACTAACCCTTTATCAGATATATTTGCAAATATTTGCAAATATCTTCTCCTATTCTGTAGGTTGCCTTTTAGTTTGGATAGTGGTTTCCTTTGCTGTGCAGAGGCTTTTTATTTTGAGGTAGTTCCAATAGTTAATTTTTGCTTTTATTTCCCTTGCCTCAGGAGACCTATCTAGAAAGATATTGCGACCATCAATGTCAGAGAAATGACTACCTGTACTCTCTTCTAGGATTTTTATGGTTTCAGGTCTATATTTAGGTCTTTAATCCACTTGAGTTTATTTTGGTGTAGGTGTAAGAAAGTAGTCCAGTTTCATTCTTTTACATGTAGCTGTCCAGTTTCCCCAACACCATTTATTGAAGAGACTGTCTTTTCCTTTGCATGTTCTTGCCTCCTTTGTTAAAGATTAATTGACCATATAATTGTGGGCTCATTTCTGTGTTTTCTTTTGTTGTTGTTAAGATTTTTTTTAAAGTAATCTCTATACCCAATATAGGGCTTGAACTCACGACCCCAAGTTCAAGAGTCACATGCTCCATCAACTAAGTCAGCTAGGTACCCCTATTTCTGGGTTTTCTGTTCTGTTCTGTTGGTCTATGTGTCTGTTTTTGTGCCAGTACTCTACTGTTTTGTTTACTACAGTTTTGTAATACAGTTTGAAATATGGAATTATGATACCAGTTTTGTTTCTTCTTCAAGATTGCTTTGGCTATTTAAGGTTTTCTGTGGTTCCATACAAATTTTAAGATTGTTTGTTCTAGTTCTGTGAAAAATGCTCTTGGTGTTTTGTTAGGGACTGTATTAAATGTGTAGATTGCTTTAGGTAGCATAGACATTTTAACTATTTGTTCTAATCCATGAGCAGGTAAATGTCTTTCTATTTCTTTGTGTTGTCTTAATTTCTTTCATTAGTGTTTTATTTTCAAAGTACAGGTCTTTCACCTCATGGTTGTTTATTTCTAGGTATTTTAATATTTTTGGTGCAATTATAAATGGGATTGTTTCTTTTTAAAAATTTATTTATTTGAGAGCTAGAGTGTGTGAGAGAGAGCATATGGTATGAGGAGGCGCAGAGCAAGAGGGAGAGAGAGAATCCCAAGCAGACTCCCAGCTGAGTGGAGCCGGATGCAGGGCTCCATCTCATGATCCTGAGATCATGACTTGAGGTGAAATCAAGGGTTGGATCCTTAACTGACTAAGCCACCCAGGCACCTGAGATTATTTCCTTAATATCTTTTTCTGCTGCTTCATTATTAGTGTGTAGGAATAGAACAGATTTCTCTACAGTGCTTTTGTATCCTGCAGCTACTGAATTCATTTATCTAGTTCTAGTAGTTTTTGGTTGAGTCTTTAGGGTTTTCTGTATATAGTATCATGTCATCTACATATGGTCAAGTTTTACTTCTTCGTTACCTTTTTGGATACTTTTAGTTTCTTTTTGTTGTCTGATTGCTGTGACTAGGACTTCCTGTACTGTGTTGAATAAAAGTGGTGAGGGTGGACATCCTTGTCTTCTTCCTGACCTTAGAGGAAAACCTCCCAGTTTTTCCCATTGAGTATGATGTTAGCTATGAATTTTTCACATATAGCCTTTATTATGTTGAGGTATTTTTCCTCTAAACCTACTTTGTTGAGGTTTTTTATCATGAATGGATGTTGTACTTTGTCAGATGCTTTTAACTCCTCCATTGAGATGATCATATGGATGATGTGATGTATCATATTGATTGATTTGTGAATATTGAGCCACCTTTCGATCACAATATTTATGAATTTTGAACTATTGCATCCCAGGAATAAATCCCACTTGATTTTGGTGAATGATTTTTAAAAATTTATTGTTAGATTCAGTTTGCCAATATTGTTGAGGATTTTTGCATATATGTTCACTGGCGATATTGGCCTGTAGCTCTCTTTTTTTGCAGTGTCTTTATCTGGTTTTGGTATCAGGGTAATGCTGGCCTCATAGAATGAATTTGGAAGTTTACTTTTCTATTCTAAGTTTTGGAAAGGTTTGAGAAGAATAGGTATTAACTCTTCTTTAAATGTTCGGTAGAATTCCTTAATGAAACTGTTTGCTTCTGCACTTTAGTTTGTTGGGAGTTTTTTTGTTTGTTTGTTGGGAGTGTTTTTTGTTTTTGTTTTTATTTTTTTTATTTTAATTTTTTTTATTTTTATATAAACATATAATGTAACCCCACCACCCTCTCCCAACACCCCTCCCCTCCACCCCCCTCAGTTTGTTTTATGACATTAAGAGTCTCTTTTGGTTTGTCTCCCTCCTGATCCCATCTTGTTTCATTTATTCTTTTCCTACCCCCTTAACCCCCACCCCCATTGCATCTCCACTTCCTCATATCAGGGAGATCATATGACAGTTGTCTTTCTCCGATTGACTTCTTTCGCTAAGCATAATACCCTCTAGTTCCATCCATGTCGTTGCAAATGTCAAGATTTCATTTCTTTTGACGGCTGCATAGTATTCCATTGTATATATATATATATACCACCTCTTCTTTATCCATTCATCTGTTGATGGATATCTAGGTTCTTTCCATAACTTGGCTATTGTGGACATTGCTGCTATAAACATTTGGGTTCACATGCCCCTCTGGATCAGTACGTTTGTATCTTTAGGGTAAATACCCAGTAGTGCAATTGCTGGGTCATAAGGTAGCTCTATTTTCAGTTTTTTGAGGAACTTCCATGCTGTTTTCCAGAGTGGTTGCACCAGCTTGCATTCCCACCAACAGTGTTGGAGGGTTCCCCTTTCTCTGCATCCTTGCCAGCATCTGTCACTTCCTGACTTGTTAATTTTAGCCATTCTGACTGGTGTGAGGTGGTATCATTGTGATTTTGATTTGTATTTCCCTGATGCCGAGTGATGTGGAGCACTTTTTCTTTCTTTCTTAAGATTTTATTTATTTATTTGATAGAGATCACAAGTAGGCAGAGAGACAGAGAGAGAGGAGGAAGCAGGCGGTCCACAGAGCAGAGAGCCCGATGCAGGGCTCGATCCCAGGACCCTGGGATCATGACCCAAGCCGAAGGCAGAGGCTTTAACCCACTGAGCCACCCAGGTGCCCTGTGAAGCACTTTTTCATGTGTCTGTTGGCCATCTGGATGTCTTCTTTGCAGAAATGTCTGTTCATGTCCTCTGCCCATTTCTTGATTGGATTATTTGTTCTTTGGGCGTTGAGTTTGCTAAGCTCTTTATAGATTTTGAACACTAGCCCTTTATCTGATAAGTCGTTTGCAAATATCTTCTCCCATTCTGTCAGTTGTCTTTTGGTTTTGTTGACTGTTTCCTTTGCTGTGCAAAATCTTTTGATCTTGATGAAGTCCCAATAGTTCATTTTTGCCCTTGCTTCCCTTGCCTTTGGCGTTGTTCCTAGGAAGAAGTTGCTGTGGCTGAGGTCGAAGAGGTTGCTGCCTGTGTTCTCCTCCAGGATTTTGATGGATTCCTTTCTCACATTGAGGTCCTTCATCCATTTTGAGTCTATTTTCATGTGTGGTGTAAGGAAATGGTCCAATTTCATTTTTCTGCATGCGGCTGTCCAATTTTCCCAACACCATTTGTTGAAGAGGCTGTCTTTCTTCCATTGGATATTCTTTCTTGCTTTGTCAAAGATGAGTTGACCATAGAGTTGAGTGTCTATTTCTGGGCTCTCTATTCTGTTCCATTGATCTGTGTATCTGTTTTTGTGCCAGTACCATACTGTCTTGATGATGACAGCTTTGTAATAGAGCTTGAAGTCTGGAATTGTGATGCCACCAACTTTGGCTTTCTTTTTCAATATTCCTTTGGCTATTCGAGATCTTTTTTAATTCCATATAAATTTTAGGATTATTTGTCCCATTTCTTTGAAAAATTGGATGGGATTCTGATAGGCATTGCATTAAATGTGTAGATAGCTTTAGGTAGCATAGACATTTTCACAATATTTATTCTTCCAATCCATGAGCATGGAACATTTTTCCATTTCTTTGTGTCTTCCTCAATTTCTTTCATGAGTACTTTATAGTTTTCTGAGTATAGATTCTTTGCCTCTTTGGTTAGGTTTATTCCTAGGTATCTTATGGTTTTGGGTGCAGTTGTAAATGGGATGGACTCCTTAATTTCTCTTTCTTCTGTCTTGTTGTTGGTGTAAAGAAATGCAACTGATTTCTGTGCCTTGATTTTATATCCTGACACTTTACTGAATTCCTGTGCAAGCTCTAGCAGTTTTGGAGTGGAGCCTTTTGGGTTTTCCACATATAGTATCATATCATCTGCAAAGAGTGATAGTTTGACTTCTTCTTTGTCGATTTGGATGCCTTTCATTTCTTTTTGTTGTCTGATTGCTGAGGCTAGGACTTCTAGTACTATGTTGAATAGCAGTGGTGATAATGGACATCTGTGCCGTGTTCCTGACCTTAGCAGAAAAGCGCTCAGTTTTTCTCCATTGAGAATGATATTTGTGGTGGGTTTTTCATAGATGGCTTTGATAATATTGAGGTATGTGTCCTCTATCCCTACACTTTGAAGAGTTTTGATCAGGAAGGGATGCTGTACTTTGTCAAATGCTTTTTCAGCATCTATTGAGAGTATCATATGGTTCTTGTTCTTTCGTTTATTAATGTATTGCATCACATTGATTGATTTGCGGATGTTGAACCAACCTTGCAGCCCTGGAGTAAATCCCACTTGGTCGTGGTGAATAATCCTTTTAATGTACTGTTGGATCCTATTGGCTAGTATTTTGGTGAGAATTTTCGCATCTATGTTCATCAAGGATATTGGTCTGTAATTCTCTTTTTTGATGGGATCCTTGTCTGGTTTGGGGATCAAGGTGATGCTAGCCTCATAAAATGAGTTTGGAAGTTTTCCTTCCATTTCTATTTTTTTGGAACAGTTTCAGGAGAATAGGAATTAATCTTCTTTAAATGTTTGGTAGAATTCCCCTGGAAAGCCATCTGGTCCTGGGCTTTTGTTTGGAGATTTTTGATGACTGTTTCAATCTCCTTACTGGTTATGGGTTTATTCAGGTTTTCTATTTCTTCCTGGTTCGGTTTTGGCAATTTATATGTCTCTAGGAAAGCATTTCTTCTAGATTGTGAAATTTGTTGGCATAGAGTTGCTTATAATATGTTCTTATGATTGTTTGTATTTCTTTGGTGCTGGTTGTGATCTCTCCTCTTGCATTCATGATTTTATTTATTTGGGTCCTTTCTCTTTTCTTTTTGATAAGTCTGGCCAGGGGATTATCAATCTTATTAATTCTTTCAAAGAACCAGCTCCTAGTTTCATTGATTTGTTCTATTTTTTTGGTTTCTATTTCATTGATTTCTGCTTTGATCTTTATTATTTCTCTTCTCCTGCTGGGTTTAGGCTTTCTTTGTTGTTCTTTCTCGAGCTCCTTTAGGTGTAGGGTTAGGTTGTGTATTTGAGACCTTTCTTCTTTCTTGAGAAAGGCTTGTATCACTATATATTTTCCTCTCAGGACTGCCTTTGCTGTGTCCCACAGATTTTGGACCATTGTGTTTTCATTATCATTTGTTTCCATGATTTTTTTCCATTCTTCTTTAATTTCCTGGTTGACCCATTCATTCTTTAGAGGGATGCTGTTGAGTCTCCATGTATTTGGGCTCTTTCCAAATTTCCTCTTGTGATTGAGTTCTAGCTTCAGAGCATTGTGGTCTGAAAATATTCAGGGAATGATCCCAATCTTTTGATACCGGTTGAGACCTGATTTATGACCCAGGATGTGATCTATTCTGGAGAATGTTCCATGGGCACTAGAGAAGAATGTGTATTCCGTTGCTTTGGGATGGAATGTTCTGAATATATCTGTGATGTCCATCTGCTCCAGTGTGTCATTTAAGACCTTTATTTCCTTGTTGATCTTTTGCTTGGATGATCTGTCCATTCAGTGAGGGGCGTGTGAAAGTCTCCTACTATTATTGTATTCTTGTCAATGTGTTTCTTTGATTTTGTTATTAATTGGTTTATATAGTTGGCTGCTCCCATGTTAGGGGCATAGATATTTAAAATGGTTAGATCTTCTTGTTGGACAGACCCTTTGAGTATGATGTAGTGTCCTTCCTCATCTCTTATTATAGTCTTTGGCTTAAAATCTAATTGATCTGATATAAGGATTGCCACCCCAGCTTTCTTCTGATGTCCATTAGCATGGTAAATTGTTTTCCACCCCCTCACGTTCAATCTGGAGGTTTGTTCGAGTCTAAAATGAGTTTCTTTTAGGCAGCATATGGATGGGTTCTGTTTTTTTATCCTTTCTGAAACCTGTGTCTTTTGATTGCAGCATTTAGCCCATTTACATTCAGGGTAACTATTGAGAGATATGAATTTAGTGCCATTGTATTGCCTGTAAGGTGATTGTTACTGTATATTGTCTCTGTTCCTTTCTGATCTAATACTTTTAGGGTCTCTCTTTGCTTAGAGGACCCCTTCCAATATTTCCTGTAGAGCTGGTTTGGTGTTTACAAACTCTTTCAGTTTTTGTTTGTCCTGGAAGCTTTTTATCTCTCCTTCTATTTTCAATGATAACCTAGCTGGATATAGTATTTTTGGCTGCATGTTTTTCTCGTTTAGGGCTCTGAATATATCATGCCAGTTCTTTCTGGCCTGCCAGGTCTCTGTGGATAAGTCTGCTGCCAATCTAATATTTTTACCATTGTATGTTACAGACTTCTTGTCCCAGGCTGCTTTCAGGATTTTCTCTTTGTCGCTAAGACTTGTAAATTTAACTTATAGATGATGGGGTGTGGACCTATTCTTATTGATTTTGAGGGGGGATTCTCTGCACCTCCTGGATTTTGATGCTTGTTGCCTTTGCCATATTAGGGACATTCTCTACGATAATTCTCTCCCATATACCTTCTGTTCCCCTCTTTCTTCTTCTTCTGGAATCCCAATTATTCTAATGTTGTTTCGTCTTATGGTATCACTTATCTCTCGAATTCTCCCCTCGTGGTCCAGTAGTTGTTTGTCTCTCTTTTGCTCAGCTTCTTTATTCTCTGTCCTTTGGTCTTCTGTATCACCAATTCTTTCTTCTGCCTCATTTATCCTAGCAGTAAGAGCCTCCCTTTTTGATTGCACCTCATTAATAGCTTTTTTGATTTCAACTTTGTTAGATTTTAGTTCTTTTATTTCTCCAGAAAGGGCTTTTATTTCTCCGGACAGTGTTTCTCTAATATCATCCATGCCTTTTTTGAGCCCGGCTAGAACCTTAAGAATCATCATCCTGAACTCTACATCTGACATATTACCAATGTCTGTATCGATTAGGTCCCTAGCTTTCGGTACTGCCTCCTATTCTTTTTTTTTTGTGGTGAGTTTTTCCGCCTTTCATTTTGTCCAGATAAGAATATGTGAAGGAGGGATGCCTGGGTGGCTTAGTTGGTTAAGCAGCTGCCTTCGGCTCAGGTCATGATCCCAGCGTCCTGGGATCGATCCCCACTTCGGGCTCCTTGCTTGGCAGGGAGCCTGCTTCTCCCTCTGCCTCTGCCTGCCACTCTGTCTGCCTGTGCTTGTGCTCTCTCTCCCTCTCTCTCACAAATAAATAAATCTTAAAAAAAAAAAAATATGTGAAGGAGCAAATGAAATACTAAAAGGGTGACAAAGACCCCAGGAAAGTGTGCTTTAACCAAATCAGGAGAGACCTCAAATCGTGGCTGGGGAGAAAGAGGGTAAAAAGAAGTTCAGAAAAGAGAAAAAAAATGTAAAAAAAGAACACAAAGAAAAAATATAAAAAAAGAGAATATATATATATTTATATATTAGACTGGTGACTAGAACAGGGTCTCCCACTTAATTTTGGGAGTATTTTGGTCTCTTAGAAGAAACTACCTCCCCAAATTTTAAAGAATGAAAAACATATAAGGTTAAACACAATGAAGGGATGGAATATGACTATAAAGATGAAAACAAAATTTTTGTTTTTTAATTTCTAACAAAGGAGTTGATAAGGTAAGTTGGTTAGGAGAATAAAAGAAAAGAAAGTGGAGAGAACTTGCTTGGGCTGGAGACTAGATCCAGCCCGGTGCTAGATTTAGGGTGTATTTTGATCTATTAGAAGAAGTTGTGCCCCACATTTTTTAGAAGAAAAAACCCTATGTGTATACAAAGAATAAAGTTAGATACAATGAAGGATAAAATATGACTATAATAATAAAGGTTCCAAAAAGATTTTTTTAAAGAAAGTTATTTAGATAAACTAGTTAAAAAACATTAAAAGAGGAAAGGGTAAAAGTTAAATAAAATTAGCAGAAGAGAAAAAAAATTTAAAAATAATTAACTTTGCAAGACTGAAGATTCATGGGGAGAAAGCCATGAATTCCATGCTTTGCTTTCTTTTCTGGAATTGCTGTTCTCCTCGGTAAGTGAACTTGGTCTTGGCTGGATTTCTTGTTGATCTTCTGGGGGAGGGGCCTGTTGTAGTGATTTTCAAGTGTCTCTGCCCCAGGTGGAATTGCACCGCCCTTACCAGGGGCCGGGCTAAGTAACCCGCTCGGGTTCGCTTTTGGGAGCTTTTGTTCCCTGAACGCTTTCCGTAGAGTTCTGGAGGACGGGAATGAAAATGGCGCCCTCCCAATCTCTGGCCCGGAGGAGCCAAGAGCTCGGGGCCCCACTCTTCAGTGCACCTTCAGAGAAAAGTGCTTAATCACTCCTATCTCCCTGGTCTCCAGCCGCACCTGGAGAAAAGCGCTCAATCACTCCCGTCTCACTGGCCTCCAGCTGTGCTCCGAGCTCTCCCAGCCTGTGACCAAGTGTCTCTGTCTCTGGCACAGAGCCCCGCCTGGAGTTTCCGAACCCTGCAGATCCCTGAGCTCTTCCAGGTCAGAGTCTCCCCGGATCTTGTGGGGACCCCACGCACAGAGCACCACCCTGTGTCACGGGTTATGGTTCAAGGTTACCCCAAGTTGAGAGTTCACTCCTCGGCTCTGTCTCTGTAGCTGGGTTCCCCACTCTAATACCTGTGAGCTCTGCGACAGACACTCCCGATCCTTCTGTGACCCCGCGGGACCTGGGGCCACGCTGTCCCCGCGAGGTCTTCACCCTGGTTTAGCCTCTGGAGCAATGTCCCTCGGTGGAGCAGACTTTTAAAAGTCCTGATTTTGTGCTCCGTTGCTCCGCTGCTTGCTGGGAGCCAGCCCCTCCCCCCGTGGTCTATCTTCCAGTCACTTTGGATTCACTTCTCTGCTGGTCCTACCTTTCAGAAAGTGGTGGGTTTTCTGTTTCTAGAATTGTTGCTCTTCTTCTCTTCGATCTCCTGTTGGATTTGTAGGTGTTCAGAATGGTTTGATAAGCTATCTAGCTGATCTTCTGCTGCCTGATGTTGTCTCAGCCTGCTATTTCTCCACCATCTTGACTCCTCCCCTCAGGAGTGTTTTTTTCTAGCTCTTTAATGTAAGGTTAGGTTGTTTCAGATTTTTCTCATTTCTTGAGATAGGCCTGTATTGCTATAAAGTCTCTTAGAAGAGATGCTTTTGCTGCATCCCAAAGATTTCGGACCATTGTGTTTTCATTTTTCATTTGTTTCCATGTAATTTTTATTTCATCTTTGATTTCTTGGTTGACCCATTCACTGATTAGGAGCATTTTATTCAACCTCCATATATTTTTGCTCTTTCCAGATTTTTTCTTGTAGTTGATTTCTAGTTTTATGGTGTTGTGGTCAGAGAAGATGGATAATATGACTTCGATCTTCTTGAATTTGTTGAGACTTGTTTTTTGGCTTAATATGTGATTCTGCATCATGTTCCATGTGCACTTGGAAAGAATGTATAGTTTGCTGTTTGTGGATGGGATGTTCTTAATATATCTGTTAGATCCATCTAGTCCAGTGTGTCATTCAAATGCAGTGTTTCCTTGTTGATTTTCAGTTTGAATGATCTGTCCATTGATGTAAGTGGGGATGTTGAAGTCCCCTACTGTTATTGTATAGTAATACTATCAGTTACTTCCTTTATGTTTGTTATTAACTGTCTTACATATTTGCGTGCTCCCATGTTAGATGCATAAATTTTTATAATTGTTATGTCCTCTTATTGTATTGTTCCCTTTATTATTATATAGTCCTTTGTCTCTTGTTACAGTTGTTGTTTTAAAGTCTCTTTTGCCCAGGGGTACCTGGATGGCTCAGTCAGTTAAGTGTCTGCTTTCAGCTCTGGTTGTGATCCCAGAGTCCCCAGATCAAGCCCTATATTGGGCTCCCTGCTTGGCTGTGAGTCTGCTTCTCCCTCTGCTCCTCACCCCGCTTGTGCTCTCTCTCTCTCAAATGAATAAAAAAAACTTTAAAAAAACGTGTTAAAATCTGTTTGTCCAGTAGAAAGCTACTCAGCCTTCTTTTGACGTTCATTTGAATGATAAATGTTTCCCCATGACCTCACTTTCACTCTGCAGGTGTCTTTCATCTGAAA
>RCUC01106705.1:0-11206 GCA_003697995.1 Taxidea taxus jeffersonii
CACACACACACACACACACACACACACACACACATGTGCACACACAGACATACCAACTTCTGTATCTATCTGTAAATATTTTCAAAACTATGAGTTTGTACTGATACTTCTATTTCCGGTCTAACCCCACAGGGCTGATTCTAACCTTGTCCTTTCCCTTTATTTGTAACTCCTTCTCTGACAATGAGATGCTAGCTCTCACTAGCAATAATATATAGACACATTCATTTAATCCCAGATCACACAGAAAGTAGTTTCAGAATCACTGCTTATATTCATGTAAAAACAAATTTAATTATTAGTGTCTAATACCTATGTTTCGGGGTTTTTTGGCTTTTTACCTTAGTCTACATAATCAAATTTATTTTTAGTGTATTTATAGTGTGTTTAATCAAACTATTTTCTAAACTGTCTTACGTCAGGTTTTTTGTTTGTTTGTTTGGTTTGTTTTTTTTAATTCCCTACCCCCTTTACTGTGATTTTGTTCATTATAATGCAGTTTGGCTAATTGATCACTGTGTAGATTACATTTAGGGTCTCTCCTTCTGCCTAGTGATTTTAATTTTTTTTAATGCATATGAAACAGTAACTTGGTTCTAAGACTCAGAATTCCACCCAAAGCTACAATATTCTCCAAGAAGTGTCATTCTCCTGGGTCCTTGTTACCTTATTCTCATTGCTCCATTCTTTCCTCCTCCTTGGAGCCCTATGGGCACCCATCTCATTCATTTCTGGGTTTGTTCTTGTTTTTTGCTTAAATAAGCAGATGCATATATATTTTTCACCTTCCCTTTATGCTTATCAAAAAAAGATAGCTAGTATAGATATTCTCCTACACTTTTCATTTTTTTTTCACTTTTCAGTATATCCTTGAAAGCATTCCACATCAGCTCATAGAGCTCTTCGTTCATGCTTTTCTACAACTGCCTTGTATTCCATCTTGCAGATGCACTGCAGTTTATTCAAGCACTCTCCTATGTGTACACATGTAGGTGGTTTTGCGAATTTTATAATTCCAAGCAATGATGCAATTAATAATCTTGTACAAAGAATCTTTGTTTTGTCAGAGGTGTGACTACAAGGTGAATTCTTTAAGTGCTCTTTCTGTGTCCCGAAGTAGATTTGTTAAATATCACCAAATTCCCTTTCAGGCAAGCTGCATTAGTTTGCATTCCCAGGCATGTCTTCCCACAGCCCTACCAACAGAATGTGTTGTCATACTTTGTAATTTCATGAAGTCTGATACATGAGAACTAACATCCCAGTGCAGTAGTAACTTGCACTTACCTAATTATGCATGAGTTTAAACATCTTTCCTTATCTTAAAAGCCAGTTTATAACGTTATGATGAATTATCTGTTTATGTCTTCCTTTTTTACTGTTGAGGTTTGATCCTTTATCCCTCAATTTATAAGAGTTCTTAATATATTCCAGATACCAGCTCTATGTGTTACATGCTGCAAACATGTTCTTCCAGTGTATGTTGTCTTATGATTTTGCTGATGATGTTTTTGCCATAGGAAAAAGTAAAGGCAGCCAAATGTATTAATCTTTTCTTTTTGACGTCTAGATTTTGAGTCATAGTTCAAAAAAAATTTGCTGCACCTCAGTTAAAGAGAAATTCAACCATGAATTTATTTAGTACTTATACGGCTTTATTTTTCACCTTTTGATAGAATTGGAGTTTATTCCTGCGTGAGGTATGAGGAATGCCTCTAATTTTACTTATATCTAAATGGCTACTTAGTGTCATTCTTAAAAAGTTTATCTTTTCCCAAGTCACCTGAGCTACTACCTTTATTTTATACAAAGTATGCTTATATACTTGAGTCTCCTTCTGCGCTTTGTCTGCTTGCCTTCTCATTTGTCAGTGTGATGATTAATTGCAGAATTTTATAGAGTATATGACCCTGTGTGGCAGTTATTCTTTCTCAGTGCCTCTCTGAGCATTATACCGTGTTTGTTATTCTAGATAGTCTTTAGTACAACTTGTCTAGGTCCATTGTGAAAAGCTCCAACATAGGACTTTCATCTAAGTATGAAGACTACTGGCAGACAAAGTTTAGCTCAAATGTTTAAGTCAGGTCTGTCCAAAGACAGAATGTTCAACATTTCTATTGGTAGAGATGGTCAAGCATTGACAGATGGAGCTAGTGCTTCTCAAACTTTCATATGTGTACAAACTTCCAGAAGATCTTGTTTTATTTTATCACCTGAAGATATTGTTTAATTCCATCACCACGGCAGAGATGGAAGAATTCCCCAGTCACTGGAACTCATGGGCACAGTCCATCCAAAGCCCCACAGTTAATACTAGGAGCAAAGTCAATATAGCAGGAATCTTAACAAATACACACATACATATTTTAAGCCTTGTTTTGTGTAATTGTGCTTTTTGTTGTTGTTCCACCAGATAATAGGGTTAGATGAATTTCCTTGTGAATAACTTTACCCTTTATGTAAAACTTATCAGACCTTAAATCCCATAGGAGGCAGAGAGGGCTTGAAGAATACCATTTGGCCTGAAGGATGATGATAAAACACATGGGCTATGGAATCAAAGAACTGATTTTAAATCTAAGTTTTACCCCTTCCTTGGCAAATTTGGGCAATTTTCTTAACCTACCCAAACTTTAGCATCTCACCTATCAAATGTGGATAATCACAGAATCTACCTTCTAAGGCTTTTGTGAGGATTAAATGAGATAATGTTTGGAAAGCACTTAGGAGAGTACTCCATAAGTTCTTGCTATTATTGCTGAAAGTTCATGCTCCTTTGGGGATAGACCAGTTTGCCCAGAGCTTTCCTCTTCAGGTTGTTTGACAAGGTCCTATTATCTATGAAGGCTTAAGCTTTATCTCCCTCCCAGGAAGTCCTGATTGACCAGCCCTGAGCTCTATCAAAATCAGAGTTGCTAGTAGTTCCCACTAGAGAACCCAGACACAAGTGATACAACAGACTTTTGAAAAGCAAAAGCTTTATGTTTAGTGCTTTTAGATCTTTATCATTCTTAGTTTAACATGTGGCTTGTGCAATACATCATTTGTTCCTAAACTTATTATTAAGGGGATTATTAAACTAGAAGAAAATCCCATCTTCTTAGCCACTAGTTATGCCAAAAGATCCATGAGTTAGTTAAGAACACTAACCAGTGTCCCTCCTTCTTTTTGCAATAATAGCTTCCTATTATTTTATTAAATCATTCTAGGTTCCACTCTCTGTTCTATTAAGTTTGATACATGGTACATTATAGCCTCAAAAAAAGTACCTAAAATGTATCTCCCCAACAAAACATCTAGCTTCTTATGGAAGACACTTAGGGAGTAAAGAGTGCATGCACACACAAATACGAACACACACATTCACACACAGACACACATACCTCCAAAGAGACAATTGAGCTTTACATGACATAGTCACTTAAGTTTATATTCACAGTAGCAAGTAACAGGGATATGGTAAGTAGGGTTTTATGATGGTGTATTAAAAGAATGACTAGAAGAGTTGGTTAATTACTTAATTAGATGTATATATAAGTTAGAATGTTTAAAACTCATACACATGTGAGTGAGTATACAGCCATATGCTACATATTTTCTAAGATCTCTTTAATTATCAGAACGACATACTATTTTGAGATCATCCAATAAAACCCTCCCATTTTCTTTTACATAAATAGCATTGCTGTTTTAAGCAGAGAGAGGCTAATAAATGATTCTACTGGATATTTCGTCTTCCTACAGGGGTAGCAGATGTATGCAAAGAATCAGTTACTTAATTCCCCTAATCACCCATTTCTTCCCTCCCTCTTCATCCTGTGCTTGGAAACTTCCACATTCCCCAGTGTGCTAATAGCTGACCCTGGAAACTGGCAGAAACCAAAACCTTCTCTTGAAAGCAGCAGGCTCCATATGGTTGCTTCAAGTGCGGAGGGTGACCCTGCCAAGTCCCCTGCAAAGGGATTTTACAGAGCAGAGAGACAAACGTGTCCCTTTAAATGTTAGTCATTGAGCCAGAGAGAAGAACCTGCCTTCCTGATGAAAGGCAGTTAAAGTACTTTTCAGCCTCTGATCTGCAACCTATAGGAAGTTTTGTACAATGGCGGCTCAATGCCAAGCATTAAAAATAAATGTAATCATCAGATGATTAGCTCTAAAAGTCTTCCCTCAAAAAATGATAGAGCTGTCAGTTACAGTCGAACATACATATGCGTACTTGAAAATAGGGAGACCAAGAATATCTTTGAGTGGTTGAAACCAGCATTATTCTACATGTGTGTGGGGGTAAGAGAGGCTATGACATAGCATACGAAGTCAATGGTGGAGTTGTTATTATTTATACATGAGTAAAGATTACAAATGCAAGCCCCAGCTCAGATCTCTCACCCCCTGGATCTGTGAAACCTGTCACTCAGTCTCCCGCGGTGTGTCTTCCTGTCTCCAAGCCATTGGACCACCTGCTGCCAAGACTCTCATCTACTGCATCGCCCGAAGGCCTCGATGATAACAGCATTGATTCCAATGTACATCTAATTACTTCTCATAATCTATTCATTTCACAATAGTGTAGTGAAACATCTGTCACATCATAAACTCTTTAGTAGCCTTATCAAACCACCAAAACACACTCTGCTGCCAGTTGGCAGCTTCCTCGGTTTCCCGTTTATTAATATGATGCAAACATTTCTAGTCCTTTTTGCAGCTTTAGATGAATTTCCCCAATGGCCAGTGAAGCAGAACTGGGCAAAATGCAGTATAAATGTCTGTATATTACCTATTGAGGGGCAAATCCGGATGTCACACAGAAATCAGTTAAAATAGCATTATTTCCTTAGAGGGATCATCTCTGAATAAAGTTCTTTCACTCCTAACAGTGAAAGGCCTCCTTCTTTGGCTTCAATGCATCTGATTAATTTACTAAAACAAGCCACAGAGACAGGATTCCCATTGAATAGGATATTACACAGGAAAGCCTGTATCTTCGTGTGTCTAACTTTACCTTTGGGAAAATTATGTTATTTCCTTTTCCTCTTTTGAATTCTCTCTCTTCTTTCTTTCTTTTTTGTCTTTCAATGCCTTTTTCTCTCCACCTTCTTGTAAACAATCTAGGAGCGAGACCTATCACATCATAGCTGATTTGCAAATACGCTGCCATTTGGTGATAAAGTCTACCCAATGATCTAGCCCAAGGCTCATGCCACATCTTTCACAAAAAAGACCAATCACCAGGTACTAATTGTTAGTGAACTGACTTCCACTCATCCTTCAAAACCCAGCTGAACATCACCTGCTTAAGCAGATCTCCCAAGGAGAAGTACTCGGTCCTCTCTCTGTATGCTCCTAATGGCTTGACATATCTACTCATGCACTTAACTTAAGGATTAAGCATCATCGGTGTGCCTCTATGCCTTGAAGACCATGACTTTTTGACATTTGTATCCCTGGCAACTCACTGGGTGCCTGGCACCCCCGACAATGTAAAACAGATGTAGAAGATTCTCTAGTTCATTCAAGAGATTTAAAAAACAGCAGAGATTCAAGAGCCACTTTACATTTATCATGAACAATAGCAATATTGGTCTCTATATTTCAATCTGATAATAACAGCCAGGGCTTGTATATACCAGGTGCTCCCCTAAGTACCTCATCTATAGCAACTCATTGAATCTTCATGACAACTCTGTGAGGTAGGTACTATTATGACCCATATTTTAAAGGCAAGGGATTGAAATGCAGAGGGACTGAGTACCTTGCCCGAGGTCACACAGCTGGTACGTGCAATGGGCTCAGTCATCTGGCTCCAGAGTTGTGCTCTTAACTCTTACATTATACAATAGTCCCCTACATACCTGAGGGTTTGCTCTCTGTGGTTTCAATTATCCACGATCGACCCCTGTCTAGAAGCAGGTGTTTCTCTTTCTGACATACGTCAGAAGGACAATAGCAGCCAACACTAGGTCAAAATGCCTACGTCATTCAACTCACTTCATCTCATCACATAGGCATTTTATTATCTCATATCATCATGAGAAGAAGAAAAGTGAGTACACACAATAAGATTCAGAGAGACTACATTCACGTAACTTTTATTTCAGTATATTGTTAAATTGTTCTATTTTATGATTACTTACACTTGTTAACCTCTTACTGTGCCTAATTTAAAAATATTATCATCAGTATGGATGTACATATAGGATAAAACAGTGTATAGAAGGTTCAGCACTATCTGGTTTCAAGCATCTAATGGGGTCTTAGAACATATCCCCCACAGATAAGGGGGGACTGCTATACCAGTTATTCAGGAGTTAAACTGTCCTCTTATTGAATTCAGATGGTTCTTATATCACTTGATCTGTTAGTCTTTCTGGAACAATTCTAGAAAGTCCATAGAGACAAATGTCTATTTCCCAAGCTGTCCATGTGGGGTATAGGACATATATGTGGTCCCATTCACATAGTGTTTTGCCAAGTGAATTCAGCACAACCTCCAGATATTATAATTATAGGGGCCGATTTCCATGTCTGCAGAGAGAACTCAAGCTTTCTTCATATTTCTAGTACAGACTTGAGAAAATCATTTGTGATATAACTATCAACTCTTATTAATATACTTTTTTAAAAAATCCTTCTAGTAAGTCATAGATGTTACAGTGTTCTGTAGATGTATTCCTGGAATTCACCAAAATATAAATTTATTTCCTATAAAGCATTAGATAGCCACAGAATAACAGTGGCCACAATTATCCTGGATTGGATTTAGTGCTAATGATCCGGAGATGAAAGACTCTGTATCATATTACAAATCCTCTCACATGACAATTCCCTGAGTCCCCAGTGGTCAAAGCTAAAAGGAAATCAACTGTTTGTCTCTATGTTCTCTCCACATAATGTATAGTTTATAGCTGCATGTATCCAAATTTTTTTAAATATGCCATTAACAGTATAGGTCTCCATTTTAACATATCTTAACATAGTATATAGCCCTGTGAACTACAACTTGGCCTACTCCAAAAATCACGAATCCTAGAAGGATCAGATATGGATATGGCCACAGAACTAAGTGAAAACTTACTGTCACAGTGCACTGCAGGGTGACAGATACATGGTAAATGATGCTGTCCTAGGACTTAGCATCCATTTGTAATACATGAAGAGGATCAAATTTTTTTTACAAAAGGAATATATGTAAGACTTCAGCTAGTGCAGAACAAAGGCTGTAAAGATCGATGATTAAGAGTTGTGATGTGACTTCAGATAGACCTGGTTCAAAACTCAGTTCTTCCTCTTAATAAGTGGATAAGTGACATCATGTCACCTCCTTAAATTCAAAATTCTTCCTCTGTCTAACAGACATGACAACAGTACTCATCCCAAAGAACTAATGGTGAGAAAACACACATAGCACATTTGGCGTAGTAGCACCAGCTGTAGATGAAGGTTATCTAGTGCAGAGCCATACTGTTCCATTCTTCATCCTCATGTCAACAAGAAAAGGCAAATGAGGATCAAAGTGTTCCAAGTCAATACTATAATTCATCACATTTCTTTACTTTGAAAGCTAAGATGAAGTCTTCAGATACTTTTAATATTTTACTGGGATCTTTATAAGTATATTTAATCAAAAAGCTCTACTTAATACTAGCTGAGGGGCACATGCGTGGTTCAGTCTTTAAGCATCTGCCTTCTGCTCAGGTCATGATCCCAGCATTCTGAGATCAAGCCCCACATTGGGCTCCCTGCTTAGCAGGGAGCCTGCTTCTCCATCTCCAAATCCCCCTGCTTGTGTTCTCTCTCTCACTGTCTCTCTCTCTGTCAAATAAATAAATAAAATCTTTAAAAAAATAAAATACTAGCTGAAAAAGAAAAATGCCTCTGTGAGATATCCATCTCATTAAAGAATTTAACTTGTTACATGTTAACTGATTTCCAAATGTAAGTTCCTCAAAGTGGATGACATAAAACAAGGAGTCATAGATGTTGTTTTCAAGAAACAGTCCAGTTAAGAACAAGGAATTTCCCCTTAGGAAGCACCTAGAAAGCAACACCTTGTGGCCAAATAATGAAGTATAACCAGGATTATTAAGAGTATTAGTGAATGAATCACTAAATTGCACACCTGAAACTAATATTACACCATATGTTAACTAACAAGAATTTAAATGAAACTTAAAAAAATTATTAATGAGGGCCTCCCAAGTGAGCAGGGCAGACTTAGAAATGGGAGGAGCCACCATGAGCACCACCACCAAGAGAGATCTCTCAGAACAAAGGAGAGGGAGCTGAATTTGAGGGATGGGCAAGACATAGATAAAGTGCTGGGTAGTGAGAAGTCTTCCTGATCCAAAAGAACAACTTCTGCCTCCAATGGCTCTCCAGTCAGCTTTGCAGAAAGTGCCAGGACACATGCAGCTGTCCATTTTTGCTTATTAATTCTCGCCACTTCTTCATGTACAAATCCAAGATGGATTTGCATGGAGGAACAGAAAAGAGTAATATATACAGAAGACCTACTGAAGACAATACTCAATCCGTAGCTATCCTGTTGCCCAGACAGTAAAATTTCATTGCATCAGCCTTCAGCAATAGTCCAAAGAAGTACCTCTCCCTGAAAGCTCAGCTTGACAGTGAAATTTGGGAAAAATGCATCTTTCCTTTTAAATGGCCCTTAACTTGTAGGCATTGGTGAACTGGTAATAATATGGTTCTCTTATTTCTGCAAAATAAGCTTTTTTTGGACGTACAGAATAATTTAACACCTAGGATCTCACACTCTTTTGATATCTGCAAACATATTTGTATAAATTAGCATGACTCATCCCATTCTCATACAGCCCTCATTCTCAGACTTAGTGCAATATGGTTTTCCCAGAACATCTTGGTTACACAAAGTCACAGAAGTTGACTAATTAGTGAGTTCACGGAATGAAAAATTGAGGGGCTCTGATAGATTTTTTCCAAATAGCTAACTGGACTGCTCACATGTCTGCCTCTGAAGAAACACTTTGTTGTTGTTAGCTCAGTTAATAGAGGGCTATTGAAAGAAGAATTATAGTATTTTAATGTGGCATCAAAAAAACTTCATATTTGTGCTCTTATCTACTCCTAAGGCTTCTTCTCCATGTTGTGCCTCGGCTTTAAGACCACAAACATGCCACTGTCCTTGATTCCTCTTCTGTGGTGACTTCTCTTTTTCTGTCTCTATCTTTGTACCTTTATGGCTGTAGCTAGTTTCTGACAGGTCACTAGTCTGCTTTGTCCAGGAACAGGGACTGGACACTGGGAAATGCCATTCCTGGTGGTGTCTTCCTTTAGATAATGTAGAAAGTGGAATAAGATCCCAGAGTAGGTTTGTGGTTGGAGGAGTCCTGGGAACTTATCTTACAGTTGAGGATATAAATCCTATTCAGACAGATGTATGATTCAGACAGATTTAGACCAAAAGAAGTTGAGAAACCTAGGTCCTGAGAGAATAACATCCCGAAAGGTGACTAAGTTACGATAAAAAATTTAAAAAAAGAAAGAAAGAATATACAGGCAAGAGTTTAAGAAAGGAGAGGATGATTGGTATGGTGAGGAGAAAGGGAAATCAAACTCACCAGGATGGAAAAATATGGATCTAAATGAACTTCTATCACCTTCAACATCCCTTCTTTATAGCTGCCCATGAAAAGAAGAGTAGGGAGCATCCCAGGCCCTCCCCTGCCTGCCTCATAACCCCCTTCTGCCTAAACTAAGCCTCAACTCTGTCCTGCTATCCACACCTTTCTACATATCACTCCTGCTTTAGCCAGTTCTTGGGCATCACCTGACTAATCGACTTATCATGTGGAGGTACTTGGAGACTTTAGGGCAGAGCTGGGGAGAGAGAAAACTTGTGAGGACCTCCTTCAAAAAAAGTCTACTCAACAATGTCAACAGAATCAAGTAGACAGCAGACTTCCTTGAAGAGACACAGTCTTCCTTCATATATATATATTTCCTTTGTCTCCTATCCTAAGGGCTAAAGGGCCACTAGCTTTGTATCTATGCCTCACCCTTTCCTAGAACTCCAAAACAGTCACTTTAACCATTCAGATACCTGGTAAAAAGAGAAAGTGCAGAGAAGTTGCTGCCCAAGTAGACTGAGGAGGGCCTGAGCCAAAGCTAACATGGGATAAAAGCTTTGCTGAGGAGACAGGAGAAACATGTGACTTGAGTAGGGGATACTATCCAAAACAAGACAGCAAGTTGTGAATTCTGGAAAATGAAGAGTGGAAGTGAGCAGTTGCGGGGAATGCAGAAGGTAAATGCAGAAGTGGGGAGTCTAGCTAAATAAAATTTACTTAGACCCTATAATGCCCAAAGTATTATGGATGATGCAAAGTGCAGTGAAATATCACCCCTATCTCCTGGGATTTACACTGTATGGTACAGAAGTAGATATTCAGAGCAGAAACTGTAATCTAGGGCATAATGAAGTACTAGAAATGCAATATCCATAAGGAAGATTCAGAAAACAGGAGAGAGACAAATACTAACATGTAGGGAAGTCTCACTGGGAGCAGTTATTTGACCTGGACCATGGACAGATAGGACTATAGAAGACAAAAATGAAACTGGAGGGGTACCTAGGTGGCTCAGTCACTTATGCATCTGCCTTAAGCTCAGGTCATGATCTCAGAGCAGCATCAGGCTGTCTGCTCAGTGGTGAGTCTCCTTCTCCCTCTTCTTCTCCCTGTGTGCTCTCTTTCTTTCTCTTCCTCTCAAATAATTAAATAAAATCTTTTAAAAAAAGGGAAAAAAGGAAAAAGAAACTGGAAATGACAGGGAAAGACTTTCCAGATGGAGAGTGCTGCATTAGCAACACAAGGGAGATATCAGGGAAAGACGTGGCCATGTCACTGGCCTGTACCTCTTACTTATCCGTTCCTTCAGTGAACACACATAGAACATCAATCTCGTGTCAGAGCCTGCATGAGGCACAGCAACAGTCAAGTGAATCCAACTTTGTTTCTGTGCCAATTCTTTCCAACACTGCAAAACTTGAGGTGTCTGGAAGGGATTCAATCCAGATTCCAAAGGATCACAAATGTCAAGCAAGAAACCTGAGTCCTGTTGTCCATTTTCTGTAACTCTGTCCCACTCCCTGACATGGAAAATGGCATTATCAGCCATGTGTCTTGGGAAAGTCACTCTGGCAAGAGCACTGAGTGGAAGTATCTCTGAG
>RCUC01106706.1:0-42001 GCA_003697995.1 Taxidea taxus jeffersonii
CCCCCCCGGGGGAGGGAAGAGCAGGAGCAGGGATGTGGGCAGCCCGCTGGCTTGCTAGTTCAGCGACTTTGAGACCAGAAAGCAACGCACCTGCAAAGCAGAAGGAGCCACATCGTTTGAAGTTACTCACATAAAGAAATTTGTTATTATTTTTTTTTAATCAAAGGATAGGCGATGTGCCCTGTTAAGTTCTAGGCGTGCAGCGTCGTGCTCTGATATTTTTAGACGTTACCAAATGACCCTCGCCGTAGATCCCGTCATGGTCCACCATCACACGAAGTCATTACGGCAGCAGTGACTGTATTCCCTAGGCCGCGCTTTCCACCCCCGTGACTTATTTATTTTATAACTGGATGTTTGTACCTCTTAATCCCCTTCGCATAAGGAGATTCAGATGATCTAGGCTCGCCGCGTTCATGTGGCTTCTAGAAGCAAGAAGCACGTTACATGTTTTTCAGGTCTTGTGTGTATGTTCTATACATCAAACGAGAAGCGTTGGAGCGTGATTCTGGCTTAGAGAATTCACATGAAAGCGTTTAATAGGATGGTTAAGAAAATTCCTCCTTAATTGAGGGTCATGGCTTCTTTCTACAGTTGACTTCTTTGTGGGAAAGAGACTTGAGGCAGGGTCCAACTTAGGGACCAACTTAGGTCTGGTCAGCATTCGGCGGTACCGTGGTTCCTCAGCTTTGCCACGGCTAACATTTGGGGCCGGGTCATTCTTGTTGTGGGCGAGGGGTGTGCTTAATGGCATGCCTGCCCCCTGCTTATCAGAGGCGGGGAGTGCCCTGTGGTGGGCATAATAATGAGCACCCCAACCCCTCGTTCCCATACACACACATCCAAGATATCCCCATCTTTGTCCCTGCCGCTCGTGAGTATGTGAAGTTACCAGACTACAGAGACTTGAGGTTGTAGATCAGATGACTGGGATGGGGGAAATTATCCTGCATTACCCATGTGGGCCCAGTACAACCAGAAGGGTCCATGTGGAAAGGACTGGATAGACCATTGCCAGCTTTGAAGATAGGAGGGGGCCAGCCACCAAGGAGTTCGGGCCGTCTCTAGAAGCTGACAAAAGACAAGGGAACGGATTCCTCTGTGGAGCCTCCACAAGGAACACAACTCTGCCGCCATCTTGGTTTTAGTCCAGCGAGACCCATTTCTGAGCCCTAGAACTCTTAAGGTAACGCATTTGCGTTGTATCAGGCCACTGAGTTTGTGATTACTTGTTACAGCAGCAAGAGGGGGCTGACGCATCACCCACTGCTCCCACCCCCATCATGGCAACTGGGGAGTGTCTCCGGGATCCTCAACACTGGCTCTGCGGAGCACCATATTGATTCCCCCAGAGGCCGCAAGAGGAGAGGGTTTTGTGTTCTGCGCTGAGAATGAGGCTGGGAATGAGTGTGCCCAGCCCACCAGGGTTGGCTCTGGGAAGAACCAGTGGTATAAAAAGGGGGTGGGTGCCACAGCCCCTCCCCCCACCCCCCCAGAGGCTCCCAGAGCTGTCCCTCTGTCATTAACGGCAGACTGTTCCTGTTGGTGCTTGTGCATTTTCGGACAGGACTTGAAGAGAAGCTGAGCTATCGTCAGCTGCACCATAAAAGAGAATATAAAAACTCCATAAAACACTGAAATGTCAGCCAAAGCAGCATTGCTCGCGGAGGCCTCGGCTAGGAGGGCCGGCGCGCTGGTCGCCTTTGGCACCGTTTGTGGGAGTCGTGGGCGGGGAGGAGAGGCCGGGAGCCCAGCCCACGCTGGGGGCCACCAAGCCCAGGCTCTGGGCCAGACACGCAGCCCCCTGGACCCAGCCCTGATGCTGTGATTCTGTTTATTTTGCTGAATATGACATTCATATGGTTCTGATTTCTTCTCCGTGATCCGTCCTCTCCGTGGGCCTTCAGAGCCAGAAACCAAGCCAGGCAGCTTTGAAGTTGTTGTTCTGGGGTAAGTAGGGAGTCGTGCTTGCCCAGGGTTCTTTGGGATAAGCACGAGGTGCCCTTTCATTTGAGACATGCTCCAGGAGTTGAGAGGGACGTGGACTAGCTGGCGAGGTGGGTTCCAGTCCTAGGCTGGATCAGAAGGGAGGAATGGTTCTGTGCAGCCACGGGCCCCTCCCTGGACCTCAGTTTGTGGTGACCACTCTTCTTTGCAGTGTCATGGTTGAAACAACAGGTGGTTCCTTGTTATACCTGCTGCTGGCTGCTTGAGGGGCTCAGATGGAGCTGTGTCCCAGGCCTCTTCCTCCTCCTCCTTGCAGGTGCATGGGGACAGACCAGAAGCCAGAGTCAGAAGAGAAAAAAAAAAAGTTTGAGGCCATCAGTTAGAAGGATATGGAGAAGGACATTGTCTGTTTCCAAAGTATCTTGATTTTGAAGGGACAGGGTCCAGACAAGCTGAATGACCAGCTGGCCTAGCTGAATCCATCCCATAGATGGAGGCCAGTGATTCCCAAATTTCAGGGTGCATAGAGTCCCTCCCCAGGAGGCCTTGTTAAAACACACTGCAGGACCCTCTTTCCCCTGAACTTCTGGTTCGGGAGGGCTACAATGAGACTCTAGGGGTTTGTACTTTCAACAAATTCCCTGGTGGGGCTGATGCAACGGGTCCAAGGTTGAGAACCTTGTGGATCTAGGACAAGAAGAGGGTCTTTGTAATGAAGAATGGTGCTGGTAACGAGCAGTTCTCAGAACTCTACAGTTCATGCATGGGGAACCTCGTGTTTGATGCGAATACAGCTACAAGGAGACTGTGCCATCCTGATTGTTCCCCCCGCAAGGTGAAAAATCTTCTTTTTTCAAGATTTTATTTATTTATTTGAGAGAGAGAAAGTACACACACATGAATGGGGATGGGGAAGGGGGGAGAGCGGAAGAGGGAGAAGCAGATGCCCCACTGAGCAAGGAGCCCGATGTGGGACTCAACCCCAGGACCCTGAGATCATGACCTGAGCTGAAGGCAGACGCTTAAAGGCCTGAGCCACCCAGGTGCCCCAAAACAGACTTTTTTGGGTACATAGTTTACATCTATATACATTCATGGAACCACACCCTCAACCAGGACATACAGTAATTCCATCACCCCAAGAACCTCCCTTGTGCTCCCTCTCTGCTCTCACGTCCCCCCACCTGCTCCCCATGAGATATCCATCCCTATAACTTTGTCTTTTTGCATGCGTGATATAAATAGGATTGTACCGTGTGTAACCTTCAGAGCCTGGCTTCCCAGCAGATACCTGTGAGATGCTCTAAGTCACTACACCTATCCATAGTTGGCTCTTTTGTTTCGGGAGTCAAGACTTGCCCTATGCGTGGACCGTGGCTCACTCTCCATTCCCTGTTGATGGTCCTTAGGTTGGTTCCAGTTTGGGGTCACCATGGATAAACCTACCACACACATTCATGTCCAAGACTTTGTGTGGGCATTTGTTTCCCTTTCTCGTGGGTACATCCCTGGGAGAGGGGCCGTTGACTCATAGGGTGAGTGTGGATGTTCACTTTCTAGGAAACCGCCATGCTGCTCTCCTGAGGGCTGGCGCCATTTTGGATTCCCACAGCACCACTGGGGAGTTTCAGATGCCCCGTGCCCTTGTCGGCACTTGGGCTTGGCATTCTTATTAACTTTCGTCCTTCTAGATCAGGGCTGATCTTTAAAATGTGTGAATGAATTTGCAGAAAGTCTGGGGGTTGTCTGAGGCCCCCCAGCCTCTTGGAGGCTCCTTGGATCCAGACCTTTCGCTTTGAAGGCTGGGAACATTCTGGATGGTGGCTGTGTTGACCAGGAGCTACGAAGCCGGAGCGGGAGCTTCTGAGTGTGATTGGAGCTCCAGCAACATCCAGGGCCCATGTGGCCAAGCAAGGCATAGTCCCCGGGGACTAGGGAAACCAGAAGAAAGTAGAACAAAGAGATGATCCAAAAGGAAAGACACACATCCTAGCATCAGAGAGGTGGAAGGCACAAGGCTGCTTCCCAATCCCTTAGCTCCCCGCCCCCCCACCTCTTATTTTTAGGCTGAGTCTTGGGTGAAGCAGTCCACCAAGTGTACTCACTGTGTCTCTTAACTCTACACCCGTGGCGGGCCACCTCTGTTTCCAGAAGCATCCTTGGTGATAGCATCTGTGTTCTGCCTGAGGAGTACAGCTTTTGTAAATTGAGGTGCCTGGTCAAGACCCTCGTATTCTCTCAGTGCCTTGGCCTTGGGGCTGCTCCAGGAGGGGATTTGGCTTTAGGAAGGGGCTTGTGTTGGGGGGAGGTGGAGGGGACGTGTGGTCATAGCTGCAGCCAGAGCCTGTGACTTAATGGGAAGGAGGGAGGTTCACAGAGGGGAAGGTCCTTTCTCCAGAGGCCGTCCCACCTACCCTCGAGGGGACCGGGTGAGCTGCCCTGGAAGGCTGTGGACATGCTTTCCCGCTTGCAGAATACTTCTTTTTCATTTTTGAATATCATTTGTTTGGTTGCCACGGCAACGGCAAGTCTCTATTTTAATGCTAACCTGCGTGGCTGCAACTTTCTATATATAAAGGCTGCTTTGCACAGTGAATTAGCTGATGCCACGGGAGGCAGTGGGTGTGGACACGGTGGCAGAAAATGACCAGTGCGCCAGCTTTGCAAGAGGAGGGACTGCGGGGCTGAGGTGAGTTGGAGCCCCAGGCAGGTGCTTGAAGCTCATTGGAGCCCAGGGAGAGCCAGGTGGCCGGCCGTACCCTGCAGGAGGATGGGGGGGGCGGGTAACAAGGGAAGCCACTGTGGGCAGGTGCTTGGTTCTGTGATGGAGGGACCCAGGCTGATGCTTCTGTTCGCACACCTGTCTGCCCTCTGCATTCCTTCACTGAGTCTGGGTTGAAGTGGGGACCCCAAGGCTTGGGAAAGTGCAAGCCTCTTGGGCAGGGTATCCGAGGTGCTGAGCTCAGTGAGAAGTGAGTTTTTTCTTGTTGCCTTCAGCTTAACTTGGCTCTTTTTTCTAGATCTTCACCTCTCCTGTTTTGCTTTTTTTCTGAATTCCCAAGTGTGGCCAGGCCTTTTCAAGGTCACATGGTTCCAAATGGTGCAGGTAGAGTGCTCAGGAAAAGCCTGGAAGGGGCTTTTGGGAATCAGCAGGATCCGTTCCCTCGGGCTCTAGATGAGGGAAAAGCCCAGAGAGGAGCTGTGTTCTGCCAGATGTCACACAGCCGATCAGGGACAGAGTGGGACACGGTCCACGGAGATCTTCCACTGGGACACCTGTGCCTTGTGGGGGTGCTTTCTGTCGTGGGTCAGGGCAACCCTGGGTGTTCAGAGCTACGGGGGCTGCAGAGAGGGAGGCACAAGTTGGGGGTAGGTAACAAACACAAGATTATGTAACAGCATCTGAAGCCACTTAAGGCTTCCGGAAAGCGCATGCAAGCAGGAGTCTGGGAAGCTTGGCTTTGTGTGGATTCAGCCACTTTCCGTGTGACGGTTGTGTTTGAGTCTGTGGACTTCCCCACTTGAGCACGGGGTGCTCAGAATCTCTTTCTCCCCAGCTCTGCAGTGGTAAGTCAGTGTCACGGCTGGTATGAACCTGTCTGGATCTGTGTTGGGGCTCTGAGGGGGGTGTGATGCGTCGGTGCACAGAGCAGTTTGGAAACCACACAGCTCCGTCTCCCCCCGGGGCAGGGAAGGGGGATGCTGCCGGGAGCAGAGGAGGTCTCTGTAGATTGGGCTTTGTGGTGTGAAACAAAATGCAGAGCAATTTTATTGTGATTAGGAAGTTGCAATCGGGCTTCCCCTTTTTGGACGTTAAGCATTTGACAGATTTTAAGTGCACTGGATTCAAGGACTTGGAACCGGTTCTCAGAAAGAGAAGACCCGGGGACGCCAAGTGCCCGTGAGTGGTACACAGTCCTTGGAGGCAGGGAGAATCGGGAGCATTTCTCTCTACCTTGGTGGGTCCAGCAAAGTGAAGCGAAGGTAACCTGTATCGGCATCTCTGACGGAGAGGGGAGTCAAGGAGGGGATCCTCCTAAAAGGGGGTCGGGACCAGGTAAAGCAGGGTTTCTTGGAACCAGGAGTCACGAGCCACACAGAGTCTATGATCAGTGTTAATCAGCCTAAAAAGTCGAATGGCAAACTCTCAGAGTGCCTTGCATGCCGTAGGGTACACATCACGACACGAAATTTGTGCTTTGTGTGTGTATATTGGGCCGTGGTATGTGGGCTTTTTCCTGTGGGTCAGACTTGGAAAAACAAGGGTTGGGAACTGCTGGCCTGAATAAGTCTGCAGAGCTCATTCTCCTGCAGAGAGATGGCTGTGACTCTCCTTTCCAGGGAAAAGCCAGAAGGAGGAAGGAAGGCTTCGCAGGGGGAGTCCCGTGCAAGCATCATTTCGAGATGCTCTTGTGTTGCTGTGTGCAACACAGCGGGGACAGCGGGGCAGTTGGAAGTGTGAGGTCTGGGGACAGGGAGGTGGCACCCCTTCTCCCAGTGTCTGAGGTCAGGAGGAGAGCCCCCTGTGGGCGGATTGAGAAGGACACTGTGATTTCTTTTTTTCTTTTAAGATTTTATTTATTTATTTGACAGAGATCACAAGTAGGCAGAGAGGCAGGCAGAGAGAGAGAGGGAAACAGGCTCCCTCCTGAGCAGAGAGCCCGATGCGGGGCTTGATCCCAGGACCCTGAGATCATGACCTGAGCCGAAAGCAGAGGCTTAACCCACTGAGCCACCCAGGTGTCCCTGACACTGTGATTTCTTGCATCAACTTCCCCACTCACCCTGTAGTCATCCCAGTGGCCCCAGAATACATGTTCCCAGGCCCCAGAGCCCTGCGGGTTTGGGTCGTGCAGTCTTCCCACGACCAGGCGTCCAGCCTTCCTTCCCACTCAAACTGTGGTGCAAGGCTGCTGGCTTCTAGCTGCTTGGTCTTGCTGCATCAAGAGAGCCTCTCTGCTCACGGGGACAACTGTGTCATCTCGCCTTTGGACACACACTTCTGTCCTTCCCAAGGCTCCTGTGCCTGGCTTACTCCCTCAGTTCCCAAATCTCTGATCTTCTATTAAGATTGCTCAGTGCATGGCTTTGCCTCTGACCACGTTCTCTGCCCCGCTCCCCAGCTGGTGGTTCATGCCTCATTCCCTAGGCTATTTTGCTTCCTCGCATGCCTCTTCCCCTTCCAAGCCTTCTGGTCCACTGACGGGGAGCTGCTTTCCCATAAACAGAGTAGGATGGCCTTTCAGCCTCTCTCATGCCCCAGAAATCTTGTCCCATGCTTCCCTTCCAAGGAAAGTGAGATGCAGCCTGGGGCGCCTGGCCCTGGGGTAAGAGGAAGTTGGCCACACATTTGCAGCCCTTGGAATCCCTGGACCCTGGCATCCTGCTGCACCCAGCAAACAGGAGGTGTTGGCAGTAAGAGGCCTCCGCAAAGGGATGGTTAGCATAGGGTAGTGGCAACTAATTGATACTTTCAGTCTAGAATGAGAGCATGCAATTCAATGTGAAATCATCAGATTTCACATTAGAAATTAAGATACCCGGCGTCTCTTGCGAAAATAAATAAATAAATAAATAAATAAAGTAAGTGTAGCTTTGGTGATGCCAAGCCTTGGCATCCTGCACAGCAACAACACACTGATGCCGAGGGTGACTTTTCCAGTTTGCCGTAGTCCCCACCCATCTCTGCTGTTCACCAGCACCAAGACTAATAATGGAACAGTGGCCATCGTTCCTTTTTTTTTTTTTCACATTAGGGTCACATTGGTATATAACATTCGTAAGTGTTGGGTGTACCACGTTCTACTTTGATAAGTGTGCTACAAGGTGATCACCCCCAAAAGTCTATCCATCACCGAAAAAATGACTCCTCTACCCATTTTGTCCCCTGCCCCCTACCCTTCTGGTCAACATCAGTGGGTTTTCTGTGTCTGATTGCACATGTCAGGGAAATCCTGTGGTGTTTGTCTTTCTCCTTCTGCCTCATTCCACTTAGCATGATATGCTTCTGGGTCTGTTAGTTCTGCTCTGTTCTTTATTATTTATTCCCTTCTGCTAACATTAGGTTTCATTTCTTCTTCTTTTTCTAGTTCCTTCAGGCATAACGTTGGATTGTTTGAGATTTTTCTTATTAACTGGGTGGGCCTGGATCACTATGAATTTTCCCCTTAGAACTGCTTTTGCTGCATCCCGTGAATTTCATTACATTGTATTTCTGATTTTTTTTTCTGTCTTTAGGCATTATTTGATTTCGTTTTTACTTCTCTGATGACCCACTGGTTGTGCAATGACATGTTGTTTCATTTCCCCACATTTTTGTGGTTTTTCCAGTTTTCTCCTTATAATTGATTTTTTTGTTTCATACTGTTGTGGTTGGACAGGATGCTTGATAGGATTTCCGTCTTCTTGAATATTTTGAGACTTGTTTTGTGGCCTAATGTTTGATCTCTCCTGGAATATGTTCCATGTGCACTTGAGAAGAATGTGTGCTCTGTTGTCTTTGGATGGAATTTTCTGCATATCTGCAGCTCAGAGCATGAATAGAGTGCCTATACCTGTTATTGTCACGTTCAGTCCTTTGAAGACCAAGAGGGGAGGAAGGCGGGGATCCCTGGCCAAAGAAAAGGAGTTGAGGATTCACCCCTCACCACTCCTGGCAGAGTCCTATGCATGCTTCGAGGGCTGCAGGAGATTTTCTGTTTGTGGGATCCCAACACATCCTAATCACTTTTTATCTGGCCGTTAGCTATTTAGCACTTCTGTCTGTGGGTCTTATCAGTGCAATAGTAGTGAGCAGACCCCAGTGCCTTTGACCATCCTAGAGAAGAAGATAGTCATTGGGCTCTCTTCTTCTTTTTTTTTTTTTTTAAGATTTTATTTATTTGACAGAGAGATCACAAGTAGGCAGAGAGGCAGGCGGAGAGAGAGAGAGGGAAGCAGGTTCCCTGCTGAGCAGAGAGCCCGATGTGGGACTCGATCCCAGGACCCTGAGATCATGACCTGAGCCGAAGGCAGCGGCTTAACCCACTGAGCCACCCAGGCGCCCCTGGGCTCTCTTCTTATGGGAGAAGGGCTGTGTGACCCTAACAGACAAGGCAGTGGATTGAATGATGTTGAGAGAGATCAGGTTGACTGCTTAAGCATATCAGAGGTAACCATATATTCATGGGCTGGGTGTCCTTGGGTGAAAATAATATATCAGTTCTTTAAAAAGTTTGGGTAAGAGCCAGCCACATGGGTACATTTCACATCAAGCATTGGTCGCTTTCATCATAGGTGATCACCTCTGGCCTCTGCCCACTTTCTCTCTGGCTAAAAAACTTCAAATACATTTGTAGACAATTTAGGTGACAGAGAGAGTGAGTCTTTTCCTGAATGTATTTACTTGGAGGGCCCTAGGCCCATGAGATTCAGAGACCCAGGCAGAGTTACTGATGACCCTTCCCCAAGCCTGTCTGGTTCATTTGTGGTTTGGGAACCCCTAACAGGATTTCAGTATGGAAGTAGGGCTCCATGCCCTTGGTGGAGCCCAGTGCAGGGCTTGAACTCAGGACCCTGAGATCAAGACCTGAGCTGAGATCAAGAGTCAGACGCTTAACTAACTGAACCATTCAGGTACTCCTGACTCTACCTTTTTGTCTCCTACTCTTCCTATACCCTTCCCATGGGTGGCCATGTGACACCAGGAAGATAAGACACCCACTATCTGTGGTGGGGACTGATAAATCCTACTCAGAGACTTGGGGGATCTCCATCAATTCCACATATGGTCATTGGGTGTGTTTTCTGTGTTTGCATACACATTTGAGTAGGACACTCTTACTGCTCTTGGGGAGTGAGGACCACTCATTGTAGGCCAGGCAAACAAGAGCAGCCATGGGGGTGGGAGCGGACTGGGTCACATGGGAGGGAAAGTGGGGCTAGGGGCAGCGGTTGTATCTCCTGGGGGACTACGAGAAGTGAGGTGCAGGGCCCATCAGACTAAGCAAGGCAGGTCCCCATCCCAGCTGGAGCTTTGAACCCTGGTCAGACCTCCATGCTACCTCAGCTCCTTCTTGTGGATGGGCAGGGGCTGCACGCTTGCACGGAAAGCTGCTCACAGTGACTCAGTGTGTGGTGCTCAGTCAGTATCTCTCTTGGATGTTGTTCACCCCGGCTGCTGGTCAGGGCTCTTCTCTGTGGAGATGTTTATCTTGGTCCTTCCCTTCCTTCCTCCAGCTCCTCTCCCTCCAGGGAGGCTATCAGCCACCACCTTCCACCACGGGAAGCTGGTGGTGAGGGGTTTGGCCAGTCTTGGCCTCCTTCAACCATAACTTCTCTCTGGGGCATTTTGCCCTTGGAGAGGGGATTCTTGGCCACTGCAGAGGAGCCTTGGGTGTGTCGGGGTGGGGGGGTGGCCCCTGGGGGGGCGGTTTGCATTGTTCTTGGAGCCAGGACACTGGGCTCAAACTGGTTCTGTGTCTTGTAAGTTGTAAGACCTTGGGGACGACCTCCATTTACTCAGTTATGGAAGGAAACTAAGAGTATGTTTCTCCAGCATTCTCGTGAGGGTCAACTAGGCTAGGTTATGGGATGTATAAGTCACCAGCTTTCCAGAGACCCGGTGGACATGACATGTGCTTGGCTCCCTGGATTTTACTGTTCCCTTCGGGTGGTCCTCTAAACCCTCATCTTGTCCACTGAGTATAGGAATTCCATTTCATGTGCTGTCCCTCTCGCTCCTTTGGTGAGCTTGGTCTGTGTCAGGAAGTTTAGAAGATGTCTGTCTACACAGATGAGCCCAGGCTGTTGGGAAAACCTAGTTGGTGCCATGGGAGTGGCTCAGCACTATGACCTTAGTTGTTGAAGACTTTCCCTCAGGGTTGCTCAGTGACTTAATGGGGATGGGAAGGTATGGGGCAAAGCTAACATTCATGGAATGGTTTTGACCCTCGGGGCTTTGCAAGAATTCTGTGAAGGAGATGGTGGTATTTCCATTTTTGCATGCAGGAAAGAGAAAAGATGAGTTTCCGGAGAGGTTGAAGCAACTGGCCTGAGGTTACATGGCTGGAAAGCCGTGGAAGGCATACTTGAACTTCTTCTGTGCCTGGCTGAAGGTTAGAAGCTGGGGTTGGGGACAAGCCAATGGATGCCTGTGGCTGGTTTCTGGGGATTGTGCCTGCTATTTATCCTCGCCCACAGCCCCAAACATCCATGTGGACCTTGTTTTGGGAATCCCTGTTACAGAGTGGGGGTTGTGGTTTCTAGAAGTTTCTGGAATCTTCCAGACCTCCTCACTGGGATGGGGCTTTGCATTTCAATGAGTGGAAAAAGAGGCCGAAGAGGAGTTGGCAAAGGGAAAATCAAGTGCATTTATTCACTCCCCTTGTGTGCACAGATGTTTCCTCTCTGGGCCCCCTCCCTACACAGGGGGCTTACTGGCCACAAACAGATGGGAAGTGGCTCATGGTTGAGCAGAGAGCTGGACTTACTGGTCTTTGTGTTGGGGTCAGCTTGGGAGCCTTGCCAGGTGGGTCTTTGGCTCTTGCCGCACTGTGTGACCAGAACTGATCCTCTAGCCATGCCAGCAACATCAGCACCAAGACTTATGGCAGCCAGAGAGCAAAAGGAGGGGGCTCTGTGCTGGGCTGTGGGAGACTTGGCACCCAGTCCCCATCTGTCTCTGGGCTCAGTTTCCCAATCTGTAAAGTGGCAGCATGAGATCAGATGATCTCTGGGGTCCCTTCCATCTCTAATTTTTGTGTCCAACTTGTATTGGGCCAGAAAGTTCCTTACTATTGCCCATTCCATCTTAATTCCTTTTCTTAAAAATACCCCCCGCAAGTCTCCTTATCATATGAAAGCTAGTATGATGAACCCTTCATTTTATGAGATGGCAACTGTGAAGGGAGATATCGAGGGGGATTTTATTAATAAATATTCTCTAAATATTTTAAGTAGTGCTGTATTCATACGTTAGTTCATAATGGAATAAAGATTTTTTTAAAAAATGCATTAAAATTGGGGTACCTGGATGGCTCAGTCAGTTAAGCATCTGACTCTTGATTTTGGCTCAGGTCATGATCTCAGGGCCATGAGATTGAGCCCTGTGTTGGGCTCCGTGCTGTGTGTGGAGCTGGCTTAAGATTCTCTCTCTCTCCCTCTCCCTCTGTCCCCTCTCCCTTCAAAAAAAGCATCAAAACGAATATCTCATTATAGAAAATGGAAAAAAATACAGAAAAGCAGAAATAAAAAAAGATTTTGCATTCTTTTCATCCCCCCCCCTTTTCTTGGCTGTATATATTTGTCTACATAATTGGGATCATATGGTATATTTTAGAATTGGATATGCTGATTTGGGGGGAAGGCAGTGCTTTCCCGATTGTAAAAGTGATTTTAAAAACACGTTTAATGGTTGGGTTATGGACAGTGGGGAGGATATGTGCTATGGTGAGTGCTGTGAAGTGTGTAAGCCTGAAGATTCACAGACCTCTACCCTCTGGGGCAAATAATACATTTTATGTTAATAAAAATTTAAAAAACATTTTAAAAAAAGAAAAAAACTGACTTATACAATTAAAAACAAATAACCATTTTTAATGTGATAAAATGAAAACAATTAAAGCGGCCAGAGAAATCCGAGAATATAAAGATGACCTGCGTTCCCATTTTCCTGTGTTCTGTCAGTGTCTCACTGGAGGTGGGGGTGGGGGAAGGGATGTGGGGTGTATCCTTTTCCACCTTCCACACTGTGGTGGGGACTCTGGTTCTTAAAGTGGGAGAGGCTCTTAGGTGATACAGAAGGGGGTCTTGGTGACAGAGAGCCGTTGGCCGTTGGGTAGCTGATTGGGATTTCTGGATCTGGGGAAGCGGGAAGGCTTGGTTCATTCAATGGGAGTTTTAAATATGCAAAAGGTCATTTTTCAGGTTCCGTAGCAAACAGAGTGGTGCTCTATACAGCGTAGTGACAGAGACTTTGTCTAGTGATGGTCCCAGCGCAGTGTGCCCAAAGGTCGAGGAGCTACCCCAGTGTCAGTCCATGCTTGGGCAGAAAAGACAGCTTTGACGAACAGTGCTCCCCATGCAGGGCTGGAGGCTTTCCCTGTCCTGGCCTTGAAGGACATTGCAGGAGACATGGGTAGCCTGATTCTAGGATGGACACAAGGCCGAGGGAGACACTCGTCACTGGGCTTCACCCCGGAGCCGGGAAGTCCGTTGGCTGCATTTCTGAGCTGGGCATCTACATTGAGTAAGAAATGTCTCATGGATGCCTTTATATGGCGACTCCCCATTGACATCAATCTCATGTTGATCTCTCTTTCTCAGTGCCTGGGGAGCACGTGGGTGGCCTCTTCACCTGTGTGCTTAGAGAACCCTTTCTGTCCCTTTCATTTTTAATACAGCTTGACTGGATGTGTACGTCTTGAAACTCAGACGTTCGGAACAGAAACTCATATTCACAGCTCTGTTTGATCCACCTTTCAGCAAATGTTTATCGAACTCCCATAGTGATGAAGGGGACATTGACTGTGCCCCATGAAGCTTTGACTTGGGTGGGGTATGTCTTCTGCACTTTCTAGCACTTTCTAAGGGCTGATGTCAGCCCCTTGGCGAGTCCTGGCTTTATGGAGCTTTGATTCCCATGGAAAGTGCTCGAAGTAGGAGCAGAAGAAAAGTCTGAGGAAAAAACGGATTTCCCAGGCAAACTTTCTCTTTGCCTCTTTTTTTTTTTTTTACGATTTTATTTATTTATTTGACAGAGAGAGATCACAAGTAGGCAGAGAGGCAAGCAGAGAGAGGGGGAAGCAGGCTCCCCGCTGAGCAGAGAGCCCGATGCTGGGCTCCATCCCAGGACCCTGAGATCATGGCCTGAGCCGAAGGCAGAGGCTTTAACCCACTGAGCCACCCAGGCGCCTCTCTCTCTGCCTCTTGTTGGGCATGATTTTTAGAATTCTCTTTTGTAATTTTTGCAGTTAATTATTGATTCTTGTCTACATGGTCTGGTCTTTTCTAATGGAACCCTTCTTGAACATGCATTACTTTTTCGTTTCCTTGCCCTTTTTTTTTTTTTAAACCTTTGCAGTTTGGGGAGATCCTTTGAAGTGTAGCCTACATTTCATTGATTTAACTTTTTCTTTTTTAATTTTTATTTACCCACAACCCTAATGTGGATTCAAGTGAGCCATTTTGGTACAACCCTAACCTCATCTGTTTTTGCCTCTGTGTCATCCTTCTTATTTTGGCCTTCTTTTTCTGCAATGATTTTCTGTTCCTCTTTCAAAGAGGAACTTGCTTTCTAGCTGTCTCCTGACGTTGTCTTCTGAATTACCTCCTGAGAGGCACTCTTGCCTTAAGCCCTTCACATGGTGCTTCCTCAGCCTTTCCCCGAGTTCCTGTGCCCCTCTCTTTGCTCCTTCTCCAACAAGGCAACGGTACCGTCGGACAGAATATGTACTGTGTGTGTTGGCCTTGGTACCATGTCCACTTGGGGAAGGTTGAATCCCCTTCACGGTTGCTGACCTGTGGGGTCATTGAGGCACACTCCACACACCCAGGACTGTCCCATGACCTGTGGGAAGTCCTGTTTCTCCCTTGACTGCCCTCCTGGGCCTCCCAGCGGTGACTTGGGCACACACGGGCGACCTTGCTCCTGCAGTTGTGGGTATGTGATCAATGGAGAAATCGAGCTTGGTTTTCTAGGTTTCAGAAAAGGAACTCCCTAGACTGTTTCACAGCTGCTCTTTGGTAATTTTCCACATAGCCTGAAACTGTTTTTCTTCAAGTGGGCCAGGGTTACCTCTAAGGATATTGTAAGATCCTTATAGACTGTGTCATGATGATGGTTTTTAAGTTACGTTTATATAAGTGTGCAGTAGGAAAGACGACCAACCATGTCAAATCCATTTTTCACAGCTATTCCTGCTTAGGGTCAGGCTAAATTCAAGCTCATTAGAAGATAGTTAAAAAAAATTCTGGGTAAATGTTAGGGCGGCTGATACATAGCAATGACAGAGTTGGGATAGGGGGTACATGAATGGCTGGAGTCTGGGAGACGTTGAATCAAGGCCTCCCTCGGGTCTGGAACCAAATGTGTTAAAGTAGGTGCCATTTCTGATAAGTCCACTTGGTCTTGGGAATCTTTTATGGAGTGGGACACATAGGAACCTTATGAGGGGCCTCGGACTCACTCACGCTGAGGGCAGGAAGCCAGCTGCCAGGCCCCTCCTAGGAGCCATCTATGGGCCCAATGGGCCTGGGCCAGCCCCTGCCTACTGACTGCTCTGTCTTCTCTCTCCACCCTCTTCTATAATGACATCTGTCTCAGTATCTTACCTCCCATCCCTGTGCGTCCTCGGGCTCCCCAGCTCCTTATATGCTCAGGACCAGATTTCCACGCCCATCTCACTCCCCTGCTCCTCTTTCTGGGATTAACAGGCATATCCTCTCTGTCATGGATGAGGGTCTTCTCTCTCTCTCTCTCATGGACACCACTACCTGTTCTATGACCCTGTCCTTGTTTGCTTTCCAGAACTCATTCCCAGAACTCACGTCTATTCCTTGCCCATCATGGAGGCAGCCCCCGAGTGTGCGGCGTGGGGCTGCATTGAGGGGAGAAGGACAGAGACCTGGTTCTTGCCTTTGAGGGTCTCAGAGGGGCCCAAGGGGTGCTGCATGCACTCATGGAGGGGGGGCTTTTGGGAGGGAGAGATTGGGTCCAAGGAGGGTCGGGGGGAAGTGAGAGCACGTTTTGGGGCTCAGCCATCCATTCTTTCTTCCTAAACTGAGTCCACCTGTAGGATTGCAGTCCCATCTCTGGGCAGATACCCCAGCTGGGATAGCTGAGATGTCCCAACTCCATGTGTCAAGGGCCACACAGAGCCCAACTGCCCTGATCAAGCACTTAAAAGTTGAGTACAGAGGCCGTGAACTCTACGTATATCCCCAAACTGACTTCTACCATGGCCGGATCTCCCTGGGTACTGGGTCCAGCTTCTCTCGTCTCCTTCAGGATCACCTTTTACTTTCTCCCGCTCCCTCAACGTCTGCTCCATCACCAAGGCCTAGTCTGGTTCTTACTTACTGTCCCTCCATTCCTATCAGGCCCTCCCTTTTCATCTCTGCTGTCAGGCAAATGCTGTATCTTCTGAGAAGCCTTCTCTGACTGCCTCAGCCGAACACGATCTTGCCCTTCTCTGGATTCTGAAAGCTCTCATTGTCTGCCGACTTATCGCTTGGCACTTAGGATAGACTCCCTTGTGTGGTTATTTCTGCTTTTTCCCTTGTGTCTGTGCCTTATCTTCCAAACTGTAGAAGCCAAGTCCCATTTGTGTTGCACTTGCCTGCGTCTTCCACAGCATTTGGGAAGAGGTTGCTGGTGACCATGAGTTGTTTGATTGTTCCTGTAGCTGAGGGGCTGCCTGTAAGGGGGTTGGGACCCTTTGAGACCCTGTCCCCCAGAGATTGCACGGTCTAGTGAATAATTTTTCCCTTCATGACTATGAAGCATTTAGGAAAAGTGAGTCATTGCCATACCCCATCTTTCTTATTAATTATCATTATATGACAACATGACTCGTGGTACCGAGGACAAGGGCCCACAACAAACGTGGCCTCTTTTGGTTGGCAGTTTCAATTCAGCGGAGACAATAATAGCAAGAAGGTTGGGTGCAGTGGACTCCATGAAACCTGGGGAAAATGGAACTCTGAGGAAATGATTGTTGGTCTTTTTTTGTGTGTTTGGATAATGGGTTTCCTACTGTCCCTCATTTGTCCACGTGGCCCAAGGTGTAGGAACCTACCCGTTTGCAGAGACCAAAAGGAGAGCAGTTTGTCCTGGTTTTGGTGCCAGCTCAAATGACAGAAGATGATCCATAAATCAAAACTCAAGGGACCTCTGGTTTGAGACGCTAGGATTTCCCCAAACCATAAACCCCCGAGAATGTCTTCATGAGTTTTACACATCCCGAGATACTTGTGTTGGTGAATCCTAAAGGATAAAACATTTACAGGACTCTGATTTGTTCTGCTTAGCTCAGGTCAGAGCTAAACCTTCTGGTTCATGAAGGCCCAGAAAGGTCTCTCGCCATTGGCTGGGGGCCATCCGGGGAATGATGATGACAGTCTTGTGTGTTGCCTATAGGGGTGCGTGATTGTCTGTGATTTTATCTATTCATGTGTGTAATGCAGTGTCAGAGTGCTGTCAAGGCTGAGTAGCCTACAAACTGTCCCCTCGTTGCTGCCATAAAACCAACAAGTTATGGACTGTGAGAACGTCCATGGGGATTTTAAGTCCACGAAACCTGAAGGACCCCAGGTGAAGGTCTTGGCTGCCCAGGGTGCAGATGGAGTTTCACTTTTACCTTCTTGTGGGTGGGAGCCCTTGTCCAGGAGCAGAGAGGCCCCCGTGCTTCTGTCAGGGCCTTCCACTGGTAGGGTTGACCTCCAAGTTCAGGGTGTGGTCACCACCAGACCCCACTTCCCACCCCACTGGGGGAAGAGGCCAGTAACTCAGCCCCCGGAGGACTCCTCACCTCTCACTTTACAAATACAGATCTAGGGCTTGGATCTGTATCACACATCTCTTGTGTTTCGGAAGAGAGAGAGAAAGGAAGGGAGAGATCCCATAACCAGTTTTCTCCCGGACATTGGATCTTTTTAATGCTGTGGTGTTGGGATGATTTCTGCAGCATCGGAGACCACAACATTCATGGTGTTTCCTCCCCCGTCCAAAACCCATCAGTGTTTTCTGGCTTATAGAGGGGAGACTGATTTCTTAGCCTCGGTGCTCTCATGGTCTCCCACAACGGGACTTCATCATAACTATTCCTTCTGTCACCTTCTGTGGCCTTGAATCCTAGACCCTTGACCCTTGAATTCCTGATGGAAGTGATCCTCATGCCCACCCACACGACTTTCTCTCAGGGCCTTTGCTCCTTTGGCCATGTTGGGCCTGGAGTATTATCCCCTTAGCTCATTCCTCCTGCCCACCCTTCCTGATCCATCCCGAAAGCCTCTGTTTACTCCTCTGTTAAATGGGGACAATACTAGAAACCTCCTCATTGGGTTTCTGGGCGAGTTACATGATACAAGGCATGGGGCGTGCTTAGGACGGCGTCTGGCCCAAAGTGAGAGTTCAAGAGAGCTCATTGTCACCCCTGCAGCTGATCAGAGCCTGGTAAAAGAGAGGGGAAGTAGAACTCCTCGAGCAGCCCACCCCAGGCTTTGAGAAGGAAGAGATGAGCTCTGCGTCTGGGGATGAACAAAAAAGACGAGAAAGGGAGTGGATATGCCAGATGGAGGCATGTTGCTGTTGGCCCTCTGAGTGTGTGCCCCCATCATGAGACAAGCCCGTGGTTGACATTAGGATGCTGGCTGTGCTGCCTCAGTTTTCCCAAGACTGAACACCAAATGGACCACACAGCGAGCCATCTGGACTGCCCCAGACTTGTCTTCTCGTTGGCTTCACCACTAGGCTGGGGAGACTTCTCTCTGTGTGCTTGCATTGCCCCCCCGGAGGTTCTGTCCCTGAGTATCTCATGATGTGGCTTATGTCACACTGGCCAGGGGCCCTTGATCTGAACTACTTCTGTGGGTCCCAGGCGTGTTGTGTATGTTAAAACAGACATGATGTAAAATCTACCATTTTAACCTTTTTTTTTTTTTAAAGATTTTATTTATTTATTTTACCGACAGCAATCACAAGTAGGCAGAGAGGCAGGCAGAGAGAGAGGAGGAAGCAGGCTCCCTGCTGAGCAGAGAGCCCGATGCGGGGCTCGATCCCACGACCCTGGGACCATGACCTGAGCCGAAGGCAGAGGCTTTAACCCACTGAGCCACCCAGGCGCCCCTACCATTTTAACCATTTTTAAGCGTACAAGTTCAATGGCATCAAATGTCTTCACAATGTTGAGCAACCATCACCATCCGCCTCCAGACTCTTGTCATCTTGCTGATGGACACTCTGTCTCCGTTAAACACTAACGCCCCATCCCCCACCCCCATCTTCCCCTGGCCCTTGGCGATTGCCATTCTATTTTTTGATCTCTATGAATTTATTCTATTCTTGGCCCCCTCCTAAAGTAGGATCCCACGGTATCTGCCTTCTTGCTTCACCTGAAGTCTTTACGTTCATCCCCACCATGGCCTGGGTCCGAATTTCCTTTCTGAGATTGAACACCATGCCGCTGTGTATATACATGCCATATTTTGTTTATCCGCTCATCCATGAATGGACGCACTTGGGTAGTTTCCATTCTCGGACCGTCAGGAAGAGTCCTGCAGCACACCGGTGTAGAGTGGAGTCCCTGCTTTCCATTCTCTTGGGTGTATACCCAGAAGTGGAATTGCTGGAGCCCATGGTAACTCTGTGTGCAACTCTTTGAGGAGCCGCCATATTGTTTTTCATGACATCTGCTCCATCTTACATTCCCACCAGGAAGGACTCCAGTTTGTCCACATCTGCACCAATGCCTCTTCTTCTACTTGTTTGTTGATAGCGGCCATCCTTATGGGTGGGCAGTGAATCCTTATTGGGGTTTTAATGTCTTTATTGGGGTTTGTGCATTTGTGCATTTCCCTAGTGATGAGTGAGCACCATTCCTTGTGCCTGTTGGCCTTTTGTATATCTTCTTGGGAGAAATGCCCTTGGCCCATTTTTGTGTGTGTGTCCAGGGAAACTTCACCTCCTACTCTTTGATTGTAACAAAAACAACTGGTTGTATTGGGTACTCTGATCCCCTTTGCTCTCTGCTCAGGGTTTATGTGGATTTCCCCCCTTAATCCTCCCAACAACCTTTTGAGAAAGGCACTGCCAATCATCTCCCTTTTACACTTGAAGAAATCTGAAGCTTCGAGGCTCCACGCTAGGTATCACAGCTGATAGGCAATGAACCCACAAGGGCCCTAGAGCCAGCTGACTCTGTTCCTAGAGGATTGTTCTGATATCCTAGCCAACCCCAAGGATCAGGCACTGAACCCTCTATAAATACACAGTTTATCCATACATTTGAGAGAACACTGTTTATAAGAAATCATCCAGACCTGGCGACTTTGCAGTCCCTTGGGAAAACCATATTTACTTTCATATCAAGGCTCGTTTCCTAGAATCACCATGGTTTACACTGAAAGCAGACATAGAAATGTGTGGATTTGAAGTGCTTAACGCTTCAGCTCCTCCAAAAAGCTGTCTTGAGTGGAGTGATTTGATATATTCATGCAGGATCCAAGTTTCTTGTTTGAACTCATTTAGTTGGTGGACGCCATATTGTGCTCACATCCTCCACTTGCAACTGAGAGCTTTGGGATCCTAAACCCTTTTTCCTCTGAGATGCATGGCATCACCCCCCTGGTCACCTGCCGTCTGTCCAGGTTTGGAGGTGGCGAGGGCAGAGCAAAGGCAGGGGACGCTCATCTTGCCCCCCAGGGGCCACCGGCTTTTCAGCCCTGGACGAGTCTAACACAATGGTTCTTAGGGGAGCATTTCCCATTCTTTGTAGGTTGGTTTTTATCTGGCCTTGGGTTCACACAGCTGGGGCTGGGGCTGGGGCCGAGGCCAGAGCCGTGACTTCGGGTTGGGAAGAAGTTGGTGGAACATTCCCCAGCAGGGCTGGGGCAGGCCCAGGGAGTCCCGCCTAAAATATAGTGGACAAAGGAGCTCTTGTCCCCAGGCCTGGGGGTGGGAGGCATCTGGTCAGTGACACAAGCTTGGCCATTGTATGTCGTGACCTCGGCCAACTTTTTTTTAGCTGAGAAAGGGGAAAAAGAGAGTGAAAAAAATAATTTAAAAAAAAAAAAAAAACCTCCAGAAACTTCGCAACTGGAAAGTCCAGAATGCGTGGTTGATTTCCTCACAGGACCCAGAGCAGATTTGGAAGGAACTGTGCAATGTAGCGTGTTCTTTGTGAAAGAACAGCGGGGTGCAAAGCCACAGGAACGCCCTCCGGGGTGTCCCCGGCTCTGACCCTTGGCACAGTTGCTTGCTTGCATCAGGCCCATTTCCCGCAGAGGGTGCCATGGAGAGGAAGCTGGCAGGGGCCTGGCCCTGGGTCTGGGGATTCCATGCGGGACCCAGGACTGTCCTCTGAGTTATCAGCAGCCCTGAAAGGAAGATTAGCTCTTCTCTGATGGTAAGAATCCATCTGATGGGCTCAGCTTTTTCTTGGTGTTTCTGAACGAACCTGGATATTTTAGAAAACGGTTCTGAGGACCTCTGAGATGGGAAGCTTAGAAGCCCTGGGGGGCCCAGTGTGCTGGGGCAGGGAGGGTTCCCGTAAGGCATGAGTTGGGAGAAAAGAGGACTTCAGTGAGATCGGGAAGGGGGGAGGAACGAGATGTGATGTGGAGGGTGAGGGGGGCAGCTCCCCAGCCACTTGGGCAGCAGTTCTGGGGAGGCGTGTGACCCTGTGGTGGCATGGCTTGTGGGGGCAGGAGGCCACATCTCACCTCCATCACTTCTTCCGAGTCTGAAGCGGCTTCTTCCTGCCTACCCACCTGCTGTCTACGTGGCCTGGTTCTCGCCGGGACTGTCTAAAGGGAAAGCCTGTTGGGAGTTCTCCCCGGGTAGCCGAGTTTCTGCCCATGTCTCTACCGTGGTTGCAGGCTGGGCTGGGTGCTTCTGTCTGGTTTGGGGGTGGTAGGGGTGAGCTTTGATAAGGGGTGCTCTCCTAAGACCTAAGAGTAGGGTAGCCTTCTTTTGCCCACCTTCCTGCCTCTGGAAGTTAGACACCCCCCTTTTTCGGAAAGAGGGACCTCCCATCAGCCAAGGCTCTAGGGACCACGCTCTGGAGGCTCTGGGCAGCCCAGAAGGGTCCAGTTCATCTGGGAAGGCTCGTGTGTGTGCACGTAGCCTTCTTCCAGGGTGCCCACTGGGTCAGACAGCGTCTCTGATTTTGATTTCGCTTCTGATGGAGGCCTGAGCCTGTGCCGGGAAGAGGGAGACGGTGCTTATCACCCAGGGGCACCTGGAAAGTTCACAGCAGGGCTTCTTGGAGGTTAAAGCGGATCTGAAATGCCCAGGGACCATCAGAATACAGAGCCTGGTGCTCAGGTGGAGCCTGGGACTCTGCATTTCTAGCCAGAGGATAGCCCTGCGGCAGGTGCAGGGTCTACACTAGGGGAAGGATGGTGTGTAAAGTGCCCAGACCCATCAGTCACATTCTGATGGATTGCTGGCAAGCACTGGTGGGTTCTGGTGGGTCTGGCCTGGGCTGTGGGCAGTGTCAGGGAGGTTCCTGGAGAAGAAGGGATCAGCCCAGAAGATGTCCCTGGAGGGGCATTCAGGGAGTGGGGTGAGAGCCCAGGGAAGCCTCTTGGTAGAGACAGAGGTGTGCCCGGGCTGAGGGAGACTGTGTGTTCAGGTCCCGGCTTGTGTGCGTGGTGAACAGCTTATCTGCTGGCGGGCTCCGAACAAACCTGTGTTGCTGGGGGTCCCTGGGTGGCTCTGTTGGCTAAGGTCATGATCATGGGGTCATGATCTCAGGGTCCTGGGACTCAGGTCATGATCTTGGGGTCCTGGGATCCAGCCCTGTATAGGGCTCCCTGCTCAGGAGGGAGCCTGCTTCCCTGTCTGCCCCTCCCCCTGCTCGTGCTCTCTTTTCATCTGTCTCTCTCTAATAAATAAAATCTTAAACAAACAAAAAGAACAAGTGTTGGGCGTGGGACGAGTTCCAGCTTTGGGCACAGGGAAGCCCGGGATGCCAGGGCAGGAATCTGGTCCGTGGGCAGATAGAGCTCATCCATGTGTGGCTCTGGGAATGACAGGGAAGGGGCCGACATAGGCCCATCAGGCCAGAAGAACTCACCGGGACACGCCTTGGTAAGAGGAAAAAGCACAGTCCGAGGCCCTGAGGTGGAATCCCAGTGTTCAGGGCTCCGTCTGCTGCCCTTGAACCCACATCTAAACTTGAATGAGACTTTGCCTGTCTTCCAAAACAGCGTTCCTGATAAAGCAGGTGGGCTAAGACCAGCATCCAGAATCCTTGAGTCTTAGAAAAGAAAGAAAGACAAACCAGAGAAAACCCTAGGAAGCCATCTGGTCCAACTTCTGTATTTTTGAGATAAGGACACGGAGGCCTCTCCACTGAGACAAAGTGGTTGCTCAGGATCTCCCAGCAAGACAGCAACAGCCCCAGCCGGGCACGCCGGCCTCCCCGCTCACATCCCGCGTGTTCTCTATGGAGTGGTGGTGGGTCCCCGCTCTCGGCGATGGTGTCCCCGGCTGTCACCGTCAGTCTGGTTTTCTGTGTACCAGACGCAGAGCTTCAGAAACGTCCGCTGCCTTGGGTGGGTTGGAACTGCTCCCCTTGCTCATTCTCAGGCAAGGAGCTCAGCCTCGATTAGCCTTCATCTCCCCCCAGTGCCCGTGGCTCAGAAGCATTAAGGATGCACTGGGCACTCAGAGCCCTGATGGGAGTCCCACCTGGTCACTGAGATGAGTCTCCTTGGTGGGGACACTTGCTGCTCCCCACTTTCTGGTGCCCGGGGACCTGCTTCTAGTGGCCACGGAGCTGGGCTGTCCACATGGCAGCCATAGGTGGGCATCACATGCCCACCTTGGTGACCTAAGGAACTCCAGTCCTCCCTTCTTTTTTTTTTTTAAGATTTTATTTATTTGACAGACAGAGATCACAAGTAGGCAGAGAGACAGGCAGAGAGAGAGGGAGAAGCAGGCTCCCTGATGAGCAGAGAGCCTGATGCGGGGCTTGATCCCAGGACCCTGGAATCATGACCTGAGCCAAAGGCAGAGGCTTTAACCCACTGAGCCACCCAGGTGCCCTGGCCTGTGTGCTTTCTGCCGATGCTTCTGGGGTCCCGAGTTGGAGGTAGGATATCAGAATGGCCCACGCTATTTTTATCTGCCAGAAAAGGGGTAGGAGGAAAGGCAGCCAACATTCCTCAGAGTTGAGAGTTTGAGTAAAACGTCTCAGTTCATCACGAGCTGGTGAGTGGATTCATTCAGGTTTTCCTGCTCAGAGGCCAGAAGCCCAGACAGGCTGCCGGGAGCTCACTGCCTCGCCCTTTATAACCTTGAAACATCAGGGCCTGACAAATCTTAGAAGTGGGACCGAAGTTAGGGGCTTTCTTTGGGATTCCCCAAACTTCTCCAGGCTCCAAGATACGGAGGCAGGTGCAACGTCCCGTCTTCTTCCTAGAGCTGTTCTCCGTGTTCCCGAGCCCCTGTGGGAACTGCCTTGCTCCACATGAGTGTGAACATGGCCATGAGGTCACCGGGCACCTGCTCTAAACCTTGGTATGGAACAGGACTGACCGAGTTGTGTCATTCGGTCGAGCCAAGGGGCGCTGGAGGGTGGGTGTCTCTCAGATCCTTGTCCTGCTCTATGCAGATGCCACCAGCAAAAGCACGAGCCATTTCAGATAGATGTCTCCTGACATCCAGAGCTCCTCATTTTGTGCACTGTGCCCTTTGGGACCCTGTTCTTCGGCCCCTCTGTCTTCTCTCTGGACGGCAGGTGCACTGGTAGTGAAGTGTCTTTGTCCAGTGTCCGTGAAATACGGGGTCTTGTGGGAATGTGTGTAAGGCCCGAATCAAAGTCACTTCCTCCAGGATGGATTCCTTCCTGCCCCCCTGCTGCTTGCCCTGCGGAACCAGACACGTCAGGGCCGTGGAAAGGCTTCGGACGCGGTGGGGGGGGCGGCGGGATGGGGGAGGGGTGCCCAACTCATCCTTGCACTGCGGTCCTGTTGGCAACATCATTTGTTTGGCCTCGCCTCGCGTGATTGTGCTCATCGAAATTCCCGGTTAGCCAGATCACTCCGTTCCTTTTTAGGATCAGAAAAGAGAGTGTATTGTTTTGTGTCCTCTCCCCGCCCCGTCCTGAAAAACAGCCCCCAGTGAGTCGACTGGCCCCCGGGGAGGCACTGGGGGGCTTACAGATGGCTCTTCAGGGCGGCTGGGACCATCACCATGTCCTTTAGGAGCTAGACAGGTGGGGGGGGTGCTCATAGCGGGTTGGGGGACAAGCACGTGGCTGGCAGGTCTGGAGGGTGACAGGAGAGAGTCCCCAGGGTCCAGAAAGGTGGCTAATGCTGGCAAGCATGAGTGTGAGACACGCTTCATGGGGCTAGAGCTGGGGAGCCTGAGTGAGTCACCCTCTGGGTGCTTGTCTTGGGGGCCGAGGTCTGGCACGAGTGAGTGACAGGGGCCAGCCCCTGGGATGTGGATTACTGCCGCAGCAGGACCCCTTCCAGCTGTTCATCCCGGGCGGGAGGCCCGAGGACACAGGGGTCTCGGATTTGCAAGAGTCCTGGGGATGTTTGCATTTAAGTGACGGAAGCCCGATTTGGAACGTCCTTTAAGGGACCCAGAAAAGCCAGGCCAAAGGTGATCTGTCCAAGAGCAGTCTGAGTATACCCCGTGAAGCGTTCTGGCAAAACCTGTGATGAGTCGGTCCCAAGTACTGAGAAGCCTTGAGCTTGGAGGAGTGGAAGGAAGAAAGGCATCCTGCCTGGCTCGCTTTGGCTTCTTGTTGGGAAAAGCTGGAGGTGGGCCTTCCATGCTTGATCCCCTCTTCATGCAGCCAGAGTGGCCCAAGGGACACAGAGATGCTCAGGTCAGGATTCCCTGTGGAAGCTGATTGCCCGTGGGGGCCAGCGAAAGGTGGCTGAGAAGTCAGACTCACAGCACCCCGATCCAGGAAAGGTCTGTGGACCCCGAGGACCCTTCCCTTTTGTCACAGTCCCTCTGGCTGGAAACCTGTCATTCCCCAGGAAAGCGGTGAGAGCAGACACTCGACGCCAGGGGTCGGGAGCAAATTGGCGAAGCCATCTGGACGGAGAGGAAGAGGGGCAGCCCCTCGTCAGGGCAGGAAGAGAGGCGTTCTGATTTCATTTCCCTTAGGTGCCCGGGCTCTACTTTGTTCTGCCTCGTAATCTTTTCTAGTAGTGTCCGAAGTTTGTGGTCCAAGCTCTTCCCTTGTTTTATACCTTATATGGAGAATGTTTTGTATTTTTATTGCAATAAAAAATATATTTTTCTTATAATTTTCCTTATAATTTTCCTTGTTTTATACCATATATGTGTACGGTACATATACAAAGTCTGTAACTAGGTTGGTGACGATGATTTGCATATTTTTAAAAAGATTTTATTTATTTATTTGACAGACAGAGATCACAAGTAGGCAGAGAGGCAGGCAGAGTGAAGGAAGCAGGCTCCCCGCCGAGCAGAGAACCCGATGCGGGACTCAACCCCAGGACCCTGGGATCATGACCTGAGCGGAAGGCAGAGGCTTTAACCCACTGAGCCACCCAGGTGCCCCTGATTTGCATATTTTTAAAGCTGCTTTTGGTGGTCAGCCTGGGACATTTTTGCTTTAGTCCTTCACCTTTATTTGTTGTCCTCTCTCCGGCAGCTGTGGTGCATCTTCTAAGCACTTCTGAGGAGGACACACGGGTCCCCCCGGACCCATGGTCTACGGACCTATATTCCCCAAACCACTGTCCACAGAGGAATGCCTTTCCTTCCCTCCCTCCCTCCCTCCCTCCTTCCTTCCTTCCTTCCTGTTATTTGAGAGAGAGAGAGATAGCAAGAGATAGAGCACGAGCAGAGGAAGAAGCAGGCTCGATGCAGGACCTGATCTCAGGACCCTAAGACCACGACCCAAGCCAAAGGCAGACGCTCACTGACTGAACCACCCAAGTGCCCCAAGGAACGGCCACATAAAAGGGTCATGGCATTTCCCTGTGACAATCCAGAAGCATCTTTTGAAATGCAGTTACAGAGAAGCCTGTGACCAGCTGTCTTTTTTTTTTGCTCATTTACTGGGAACACCCTTCTCCCACATAAACCATTATGGGACTTTCTCCTTATCTTTGCCGTGTAAATACATTGTTTATGGTGTGCCTGCCACCGGCTTATAAAATCCATTTTGTGTGCAGCAGCGTGGGACCTGCCATGCTGCTCGTAGTGTCTTCTTTTAGCTGAAGAACCCCCCCCCCCCCCCCCCCGTCCCCATCAACCACAGTCTATCATTTCTTTTCTCTTCTTCAGGAGCACCGAGCGTCTGTAACCTGCCTTGTTCTTCTGGCCCTCTGTTTTCATTTTTTTGTGTGTATTTCCTTTGCATTCCAGGAAAAATTCTTGCATTGGCTTTGTACATAACGAATGCTTTTCCTTTTTATTTTTCCTTTCTGCAAGACTAATTCCACATTCTGTGGCAACCGAGGTGGATGTTCCTGTCTCTACCTCGTAAATTTCCCTACAGTTTTGCTAATTTCCTGTCCCCCTTTTATAGCATTTGTTTCCTTTTTCCAGGCGACTAGCCTTGTTTGCATTAGTTTGTCCGATCCTTATGATTTTTTTTTTTTTTTTTTGCTCTTGTATCATAAATGCTCTGCCTTCCTGCCTTCTATCGAGGTTGCTAAACACTTTCCTGGAATTTTCCGTCTGGATACCATATGAGGTCATGGTTAGAAGTTTGTGCCTCCCGGGAGGCTTCTGGATACTGTTCCTCGATTTATTTTCTGCAGTGAAAGAAACTATGTTATCTTGTCTCCCCGCCACCCCCCTCCGCCTGCCTATACTCAAGGTTGAATAGTCCATTCATTGGGATCCATTAAGAGCTGGGATTTGTTACAGGTGGGGCACACGTTGCTTGGGCTGTCATTCTCTCTGTTTGGGAGAAAGCCTCAGATCTGTTTGGAGCCAATTTCTAATGATTCCAAGTTTCCATCGGTCCCTCCATCCCTCCATCCAGTGTTCTGGGCACTGTGCCGAGACTAATGCTAGGGACAGCGTGGACGTGGCCACGTCTTCCTGAACCTTCCAGTCTGTTTCTCTGTTGTGTGGTCTCTCCTCCTTCTCCTCCCACTGTCCAGGTCTCTCCATCTCTCCCCCTTAGAAGAACATGAAGACGTTGCGTGGGTCCATCCTCTCCCACCAGCCTAGAAAACTAACCGTGAGGACTTCACTTCCCAGGGTGCACTGAGCCATCGCCGGGCCCCTTACTTTCTCCCCAGCTCTGCTCTCTGATCGCTCTCCGACGATCGGAAGGCAGCCAGAGCTGGAGAGGACGGTACTGTCTCACCTGTGAGACAGAGGAAAGGCGCCCCACGCCCTGAGAGGTGCAGATCCTGAGGCTGGCGGATCACCCTGAGAACCTGGGCCCTGCTTCCTGCTTTGTGTCTTAACCCATGGGCTGGGGAGATGACCTTGCCTATGGTGGCTGTTCCCAGCTTTGTGTTGGGAAGAGAGAACTTGCTGGAGGGTTCTTTGTGGAGGAGCCTTCAAGCAGTGCCAATCACGGCACCGGCTCATTAGTAGTCATTGCCATGGCAACGGGTCTGCCAGAAAGCGGCTCGTTAGGCTGACAACTTCAGAGACGTTATATATAGATCTGGGTGTGGGGGGAGTGGGGGTGTGGGGCCCTGTGGATATGCCTTTCTCCGGAGTTCCTATTGCTTCTGGGCTTGGGGTGTGAGAAGACGCAGAATGGGGGGACCTTAAAACTGGCTGGTTTGGCAGCTTAAGGGAGTGACAACCGCCCGTGACCATCTCAAGTCGCGTTGGCTCACATCTGCAGAAGGTAAGAGTCAGGTGCTCCCAGAAGCCTCCTGAGGAGGAAGGAGTCCCGGGCTGAACTTGACGAGGGGAGGAGACTTTTGGGGGGCTGAGTGTGGGGGTTGGTACTGCCTGGAGACTGCAGAGACTGGATCGAATCCCTCTTAAAAAAGTCTCCTTTGAAGGGCTTGGGGATGGCAGCCTTTTCCTTAATAAAGTAGCCATGCAGCTAAGCACTGTCTTTTTATAAATTGTGCTTATTAAAATTTTATGTGCCCAGTTTCGATTTCAGAAGCACTCTTCTCTCGAGTGCTTTCTCCGGAGCTGCCTGCCAGCCTGTTCTGAGTTCAGCGGGCACAAGGCTCCCCTAGGATGTACGTTGAAAGGCAGCTTCCCGGGCTCCAGGTTGACCTGGCGATTGGAGCAGGGCCCCGGAATCTGCATTTTAATGCACATCCCAGGGGACCGACACAGGGTTCCAGGGACGACACTTTGAGAAACACTGCTCTAAGTAGGGAGGGGATTTTGTCTTCAATCCCTGGGTGACTTTCCTTTGCTTGCCTGCTCTCTTCCTTCGCCAGGGAGGACCAGTAGCCATCACAAAGAGGAAAATTTCTTTGGTGGTGCTGTTTTAAATAAGGAGACAAGGAAGTTAGCCTGCAGCCGGGAACGTGACTGCTTGGGTGTGGGAGGTGGTATTTCTGTTCATCTCCCGGGAAGGCATATGCTCATTTGGAGACTGTGAGACCAGCAGGAGAAACAGGCCCGAGTTGTCACCCACCTTGGTGGGAGTTGGGGTCAGGAGGTCCAGGTGAAACAAAGCCTCCCTTGGCTAGCTGGGGAGAGATGGACAGAGGGTAGCCTGGATGTAGGCAACTAGACAGAAGTCTCTAGGGCAAGGGGAGGATTTCAAAGTTTGGGCTGATCATTTGTTTAGCTGTGTGGCATTGGACGAGTTATTATATTCTCTGGGCCTCAGATTCCTCGTTTCAAAATGGGAACGTGGCAGGTTTCAATGGTCAGAACTAGAGATAAGTGTGTAAAGCATCTGACCCAGTCGTTGGAGCCCATCAACATATGGTGCTTGATAAAAGTCATTATCGATGGATGCATATGGGATCTGAGCCCGTGTGTTTCTTGATTACCGGCTAGATTAGGGCTCTGAGTCATCTAGAAGCCTCCTGATACTCTATAGGAAATAGGGTGAGGGTGTACGTGAACTCATGACTTCATTTTGCAGGACAGGAGATCCACAGTTACCTTCAGATTCTCAGAGGATGGGTCTCCATAAACAGTTGAGCAGGTTGTTGACTGAACAAGGGGACCCAAGGGAAGCTGAAATCCAGCCTGGCACTCAGGGCAATGGCCCATCTGGAGGAAGAGGCAGCGTTTTATGATTCCCACAAAGCTGTGATGTGCATGAGGTTAAGAATTTCTAAGTTGGAGGAAACTAACTCTACCCTCCTACCCTCACTCCCACTCCCTCGGATCTTGCTCATTGTCAGTAGGGTCCCAGTCTCTGGGCCCGTGTCACCTCTGATTCTTGTTCCTCTTCCCATGGGAAGGAGCTTTCGGGATGGAAGGGGAGAAGCCACTGGACTAGGGAAGGGAAGGGAAGGACTTAACTTGAAGGAAGCAAATTAGGAGAGTACGTTGGACAGAGACCATAATTACTGGGCCGTTGTTCACCTTGCATTGTCTTGATGGCTGGGGGGCAGCTCTCCCAGGAGGCCAGTCCCCCCATGGCCACGAACGATGAGCTCATGTGGGTGCTTTGTGCCTTTTCAGGGAGAGAGCCTGCTGCACGTGGAGAGTCTTAATTTCTGCTCCCTTGCAGCTTAAAAACGATGTTTTTTAAAAATGTTTGAAATACGCATGACATAAAGTATATCACAAGTGATATTTATGCATTCATACTACAGCACATTTATATTGACCCCAAAGAGGAACCCCTGGACCCGTCCTCCCCTCCCCCCCAACCCCTGGCGACCCCACTCCTCTGCTCTCCATTTCTGTGGATTTCCCTCTTCTGGGCATTTCATATAAATGGAACCCTACGCACGGCTTCGAGGCCCCTTCACATGGTAGCATGGAGCAGAGCCTCCTTCCTTTCGGCGGCTGGGTATTTCTCTGGACGCTCGGCGTTTTTGTTGACCCCCTCATCAGTTGATGGACCCTCGGGTCGTGTCTGCCTTTTGGCCCTCATGAGTAACACTGTTACGAATGTGAATTCACGTTTCGGTGCCGTTTTCAGTTCTCTTGGGTACATTCCCAAGGGTCTCCACGTCTTTCCCCTCCGGATGTGTCTCAGGCTGCCAACTAGGGGAACTTCTTTCTGGGAGAGAGCAAAGGCAAGGGAACTGAGGCGGCCTCGGGGGATGGGGACGGAGCACAGGCAGGTGACAGGAAGAGCAGGGAGCCGAGGTCATGCTGGAGGGGGACGAGGAGATGGCCTTGGGTGCATTAGCCAAATTAGGAAGTAGGCTGAGTGGGCCCTGGTGCCCTCGTCCCCTCTGTCCCTTCCTGGCTTAGTAGCAGAGATCCCTCCCCTGCAGCCACCTTCAGGAGGGTTGGGCTTGGAGGGTCCAGCATTTCCTAGATGGGCAAGACCTCAGGGTGGGTGGTCACAGTGCCTCCTTGGTCATCGGTGTCCTCCAGTGCAAACCAGAGCTTGTTCTGAGCCCCCAGAGTTACACAAATCCCCTAGAGTCATCTTCAAGAGGTAAGCACCATGGAGACGGGGCAGGTGTCCCTGTTTGCTCTCTCCCAGGTTGGGTGTGGAGGGTCGGAAGTTCAGCCAGCCCCGCTTGGGAGGTGGTCTCCTTGCCGCCTACCCGGGCTTCTCTGCAGATCCTACTGACTGGTCAGCCTCTGAACGTCTTCCCTCCCCAGCAGGTGTGTGCTTGCCAGCTGAGTTGCAGAGTTTGGGAAACAGAGGCCTGAGGAGAAGTGGCGGTTACTGGTGACATTTCAAGCGTGGTGGAGCAGGCTGGGGTGTGGGGCCCCTGACATTCCCCTCTCAGTGGCCAGAGGCTGTATGAAGCCTCGTCTCGCTGGGCTCTTAAACACACCCCATCCCGCTGGGACCCCTCTGTCACGGAGCATTCCTGGTGACAGGCGCCCTCCTAGGAGCCTTCCCCAACAGGGCTCCTGTCCTCCTCCTCCTCTGTTGTGTAGACACATGGATAAAGGCAGTCGGCTGAGTCACTTTCCTATCATGTGTCCACTCAGGGGCTGAGTCAGTATTGAGGCCCAGGCCGGAGGGCTGTTTCCAGGGTGCTCCTGGGTCCCTCTCTCCTCTGTACCCCATTTCCGGCCGTGTCGGTATCCGGCCCTTGCTTAATACCCTTTAACAATTTGCCGTTTCCTCCCCGGCTGCCGGGAGAAGCACCAAGGTAGCCCTCCCATCTTGGGTGCTCGAAGACATTGACTCTAGCAGAAGCAGCCCGGCATCGTACCCTCTGGTTCTAGAATATTCGTCTCTTAACTTAAACCTCCTAACCTCCCTATTCTAGTGTGACCCCCAGCCGCACTCAGCCAAGATACACCTTTCTTGTGTGTGGGATACTTCATACGTGCACGCACACTACTCACCGTGAGCTTCTGTGTGCGTGTGATATTGGACCGCCTTGCAACCCGGGAGACGCCAGAGCGGGTGTCTCGAGGCCCAGGTGGACATGCTCAGGTGTGGGTTTGGGCCCCGCGCATGTGCTCTGTTGGTGGGAAGACCTCCTGGTTGGCGCCCAGTGCCCAGTAGTTGAGAGACCACCTTCCATACTGATACTGCGGGTTAACAGCCATGAACCACGTTGGCCATGGGGAGGCTGTGGTTCCCCAGCGTCCCGGGAGCATCTGCGAGGGACCCGATCCCTGGCGAGGCTGTGCCACAGGCAGCAGTAGCTGGTTTTGCAACCTTCAGACAATAGGAGGGCAGGGCGGGCCGAGAGCCGCTGTCCCTACTGCTTGCTTTGAATCTTTTAGCTGGTTTTCCTAAGTAGCCGTCCTCAGTGACCACAGGTGCCTTGGTGGGCAGGATGGAGAGGGGCTGAGGACACTGAGGAGCAGATTCGTTTTTAATACATCTGAACAGAGCCCAACTTTGCTGAGAAATTCACGGCCCCTCTCCCTGCGTGGTCGAATCCATTTAACTATCTTCAGAAGGCACAGCCGCCGCGTGGACTAATTTGGACCCTCGTTCCTTATTTTTAAATGTTCTTTAGCTCACCGCTTATTTTTGTTGTTCGAGGGACATTTAGATGCAAGAGAGAAGTAAAAAAGGAGAGGAGAAAAATTTGCCCATCATGCCACCACCGGAAGTCACCTCTCTTGGATCTTGGGTTCCCCTGCTTTCTCTCTTTTATATATATATATATTTTTTTTTCTCTGATTTGTATTTTTAAGAAGAGTACTGTTTTCGGGGCATCTGGGTGGATCAGTGGGTTAAAGCCTCTGCCTTCGGCTCAGGTCATGATCTCAGGGTCCTGGGATTGAACCCCACATCGGGCTCCCTGCTCAGCCGGGAGTTTGCGTCTCCCTCTCCCTCAGCCCCTGCCTCCTAATCATGCTCTCTCTCTCTCTCAAATAAATAAATAAAAATCTTTAAGAAAAAAAAAAAAAGGATTAAACCACACATAAGTGCACAACGTGCCCATGATGGAAAGGGAGCTGTGATTTGGCCATGGGTCCTGGTTCCCTCCAGATCCCCCAGAGAGATTTGGACACTGGACCAGAAAAGCCCCATCGAGCCCTTCGTCAGTTCTCGGCGTGGTTATGGAAGGCTTTAGATCTCGCTCTAAAGAGACTTGCTGAGGGCGCCTGGGTGGCTCCATGGGTTAAGTGACTGCCTTCAGCTCAGGTCATGATCCTGGAGTCCCAAGATCGAGTCCTGTATCAGGCTCCCTGCCCAATGGGGAGTCTGCTTCTCCCTCTAACTCTCCCTCTCGTGGTCGCTCTCTCTCTCAAATAAATAAATAAATAAAATCTTAAAGAAAAAAAAGAGAGAGACCAGCTGAAGCTTGTGTTAAGTTCTGGCAGGTTCGCCCAGCAGGCCCTGGGCCTCGTCTGCTGCTGTCTGTGGTGGTCCTGGGGGTCCAGGCTTTGGATTCCACAGTGGGGCATTCGCTGGGGAAGACTGGGGCCCCTGCAGCCCACGCAGCCCGCCCAGCCCGCCCAGCGAGTGCCATGCAGGGGCTGTCCGGGGAGCAGGTCCAGCTCTGCTAACTGTCCTCTTTGGGAGGCTGTCCCTTCCTCAGTGGCACGCTTGGGTAAGCCTTCAAATCCCACGTGTGCGGCCTGTGACCTCCTCCCCCCGGAGAGGCCATCGGGCTACCTCCTGTCCCCCCGTCTTCCCATGCCCCCAGCACCAGCTCTTCCAAAGTGACTTCACCTGCCTCCGACTTCCTCGTCCCAAACTGGTTGAAACCCAGTCGCCGAAATGCCTGGCACGTGTGACCTTTCCTTTCCTCTTCCACAGAAGCCTGGAATGGTACCCCCTCCGCCCGGAGAGGAAAGCCACATTGTCGTCCTTCCACCTGGCTGGCAGAGCTACTTGTCTCCCCAGGGCCGGCGCTACTATGTCAACACGGCCACCAATGGTGAGTCCTCCCGCTGGGGAGCTTGTTACACGCGCCCCCGCGTTCCTGTGTCCCTCTTGCCTCTGCCGGCGGCTGGTCGTTTGCCTCGGAAACCGGCCTCGGAGGCTGGGGTGGGTTCCGGCTTTCCCCCGCGGTGCTGGGTGGTGGGGGTCCGCGGTGGCTAAGGGAGCCCACCCTTCAGGGCCGGGGGTCCTCCCTGGAAAGTCACCGCCACCATGGGAGTCTCTGCTGAACCCAGCCTCACCGTCTAGGGCTGTTTTCCGCACCGGGATCTCAAAAGGTTTCTCTAGTCAACAGCGGGTTCGAGTCAATCAACCAGCTTTAGCTACTGCGTGATTATCCGGAACATGGAGTGAACTAATGAGACAGAAGCTCCCGGAAAAGGGTCACAAGTGAGGGATTTCCCTAACTTCAGCACGCATCGCTTCCTTTTCCCCAGAGTAGCTCACTGGCTGGCATTTCTTGGAAGGTTCTTTGGGAAATGCTAGGGCTGTTCAGGGATATTTGTTCTGATAGAGAACGCAGGTCCCTTGTGCATTTCTGAGTTGAGTTAGGACCCCACCTCCTTGTCCCCAGGGATTGTGGGCTTCCTGGGCCTTCATGGGGGCTCCAGGACCCAACAGGTGGGCTCTCCCGTGGGCTACGAGAAGGCTGGAGAAGGTTTATAGAAGGAGTGGCACGTTCTCTAACAAGGCGGTCTCGGGAGGGCAGAGCCCATGTAGCTAAGAAGGCTCTGTCCTTGACCTTCCTGCCTCCTGGAGGATGGAAACACAGAAGGTTAGATTAGGGGGCATCACAGATCTGTGTGCCGAGGCAGGATGTGAAATACAATCCCATTTTGTTGACGTGTTGACTCAGCCTTGGCCCCCTTACTTCCCTTGTCTATACCCACCTGACTCAACGGTCCCCTCTGCCTACCCAGGGGGCCAAAAGTGTGGCTGCTGATGACAGGCCTGCACTGGGGGGTGTCCTGGTACCTGGAGGGCCAGCTGCTCTTTAGAGGGAATGGTCCAGAAAGCGGCTGGCAGCTGCCAGGTGGCTGGCTCATTCCCGTCCCCTGGGGTCGAGGGGCATGTTCCTGCCTAGGAGGTAACTGGGGTTTCTAGGAAAAGGGAAGTGGGACTATTTCTGGTCATTCGCATCTTGAACTTCCTCAAAACAAACACACAAGGAGCTTTGTGCTGTTACCGGACTTTGAAGTTTCAGAGGCAAAGCGTCTATAGGCACAGCTCCCGTCTGTGAAATGCAGAAACTGGACCATATGATCCTGAGATCAGCAAGGCTTTGGGCCCCTTCTCGTCCGGAATTAGCCACTCTGTTGCAGAGGGGCTGGAGGTGGGGGAGTGGTAAAAGAGGCTTTCTAAAATCTGCATTTTTGTCTTTATTTTTTTTCTTTAAATTAGAGAGTGGTATAGTCTTGGTTTAAAAAAAAAAAAAATGTGTACCAAAAAAGAAAAAAAAAAGTAAAAATCCCTGGTTTTGCATGTTACAAAAGATTCTTCTTTTGATTCTTTTTCAAGGACTTTTTTTTAAAGATTTTATTTATTTTGTTGGATGCTGGGGATATTATAATAATGATAGAGAAGCGTCCCTCCCCTCAAAGAGCTTATCTTCCTCACATCGGAAGCAGATTTTGTATGTATTTGATTACCCTTATGAGCAGGGCTGTGAAGAAGTCCGGGGTGTTTTGAGAGTGTGTTCCTGGGAAACCCCGGGGAGATCAAGGAAGGCTTCTTGGAGGAGGGGACACCCTGCAGCTAAGATGGGGAGGGCTGAGGAACGGGTTGGGGATGGGAAATGCCTTTCCGAAGGCAAAGCCAGTCAGTGCTGGGAAGGATCGTGTGTACCCCAAATATTAAAGATTTTGTTCCTTAGCTTAAGGGCCGTCTTTCTGATTCTCCCCTGGATGGCTTTCTTAGACCCGTTTTGCATGGCTGCAGGCTGCTGCTTACAGTTTTGGACCTGACCCCCTTTGGGCAGGGAAGTGCCTATGAGAGCAGGTGCTTGCTCTCCTCATGCTGTGCCTCTGTGACCTCCTGACTCCTGGGGTCATATGAGTATGTGTCTCCATCTGGCTGGGCTAGCCATATCTACCTTCCTTTCTGCTCCGCCTCTGGGGCTTCCCCTGCCCTGCGACCCAGGCCAAGGCCGTGCACCCTGCTCTAGCCGCCCCACGTCACTCCTCTCCGTCTTCCTGTCCGTCTCCCTCTCTTCCAGATGTTTCTCATGTCCCTTAATCCCTGGTCTCTTCACAGAGTGCTTGGGCACCCTAAATATTCTGTCCCCGTTTCTCCGCCACATACAAATACAACTGGTTTAAAGCTCAGGTTACACTTGTAGTAGCTTGCTGGGGCTAATCTGCTTATTTTCAGATCCGTTGAGGATTTTATGGATGGGGATGGTCTCCGTGCTGGCTGCTGTGTGGGGCTGTAGGGCGCAAAGTCAAATGGGAGGCCATCTCTGTCTTGAGACACCATAGTCCTCGAGGAGTCTGAGAAACCCAGATGCTGACAAGCAATGCGGGTGTTAGTGTGGACATCTGGGGGCTCGAAGAAGAGGGTCAGCAGCTTTACCAGGTGTCAGACACATCTTGGAAGAGGGGCCTTTTGACTCAGGGATCCCACATAGATGTTCCTGTGCAGCGAAGGCCAGACAGCAAGGGAACAGTGACACGTTCGGTGTGAACAAGGAGCAAAGCAGTGAGAGGGAGTTAGAGATCTGACCCACGGGTGACCTCACGAGGCACTCTAAGGAGCCGGGACATTGTCCTCTGGGCAGCGGAAAGCCCTGAAAGGAATCAGAGTAGTGGCCTGACACGAGCAGAATACTGTGGCAACATTGCTTTTGCAGCAGAGTGAAGGATTTAGGGACTGGTAAGCTTGGGCCAGGCAGATGAAATGAGAAGAGAGGTAATGAGGTCAGCTCCTCATGCGCAGCTGTGGCTGGGGAGGAGGGGATGGAGACCGTCAGACAGGAGACGGCAGGTCGGGGAAGGAGAACGCTCAGGTTCTTCTGAGCTTTCTGCTTTGTGTGATGGAGCCATGCGCTGAGAGCCAGGGACACGAGGGAGGAAGAGTGTGGAGGCGGCGAGATGGATCCGTGTTGCATGTTTGGTTCCTTGGAGGATATTCAGGGAGAGGTGGCCAGCCTTGCTTGGACCAGATGTCTATGACTCAGGGGACACCTGAGCTAGAGATGAGAATCTGGGGAGCCCTGTGGGTGCCTGGCTTGGCACACAGAGAGCAGAATGGATTTCACCCTTATTTGCCCCCTTGGCCTGGCGCCATTGTGCAGTGACCAACCTATACAACCACGCATGGCAGCCCAGAATTCTTCATTTCATCAGCAGAGAAACAAGGCCTTGAAATGAAGGAGATCACCCATGACGAACATGCAGGAGAGAGCCCTGCAGAAAAGCATTTAAGGGAGGAGTGAAGGAGACTTTGAAATAATTGTCAGAGATAAGAATCCAGAAGTAAGACAGTATCACCAAAGGCAGAGGAGAAAAGATTAAATAGTGTTGGGCCAGATGGCTAACAGGAAGTTCCAGTGGGTAAGTTAATGCAATAGTGCTGTTGTTTTTGTGTAAACTCAGCAAAGCCATCAATGCAGGCTTTAGGAGACTCTGGGAAGTCCCCAACTCTCCTTATCTCCCCCATGGTTATATCCCTCCAGGGTGTTTTGTCATGCAAGGGGACCCTGAGCTCAGGGCTCAGGAGCCCCAGGGGTTCTGGTATCAGGACAGGCTTGTGCTATATTCCTACCAAAACTTGGCCATTGCCAAAAATGGGGTTGTGTCTAGTTTCTGGATATTGAGCTTTTGCTAATATCCTACTATTTTCCGGGACCTAAGTTAGTGTTAAGCGGGGACCTCTTATTTTCACAATAGGTAATTGCATTTCAAGAGATGGTGCTCAATGTTGTTTAGTTCCATTAATAACTGGAAGGCCAGAAATGCACATGTGACCACTTAGCGGTGAAATGGTCATAGGTATTCAGATCCTCTTTTTGGAGAGATGCTGACTTTAGATACAGCTTAGGATTTTATTTATTTATTTATTTATTTATTTATTTATTTTTAAAGATTTCATTGAGCACAAGTTGGGGAGCAGGAGAGAGAGAAGCAGGCTCCCTGCTGAGCACGGAGCCCGATGTGGGACTCGGTCTCAGTACCCTGGGATCATGACCTTAGCGGAAGGCAGATGCTTAACTGACTGAGCCACCCAGGTGCCCCTAGAATATATTTTACCATTTGGACATTAAAGGGGTATTTCAAGCCAGTAATGAAGGCCAAGATTAATTTTGTGTAATGTATGAGTCAATATTTTATCCTTTATGTATTAGTTTTTGTACACTTTAAATCCAGTAGCTTCATTTATTTATGTTTTTCATTTCTAAAGGAAGAAGATCACTTGAGGGGGATGTCTTAGCTCTATTTCTCTAGAAAGCAGAGCCTGAGGCAAGGATTAAGCATTAACACTTTATTTAGGCTGTATAAGCCCAGAGCAGTGAGAGTGGGTGAGAGAGGGAGGATGTCACGTGATGCTGGCTAGTGTTAATAGTAAACTGCAGAGAGCTCCAACAGGTCTGTGTGGGTCTCACCTAGCAAGTGTGTTGACTTCTCTGGAAGGGTTACAGAGAAGAGCCATGCCTTTGAGTAGACCATGGGAGAGCTGACGTGTCTGATCTGCTCACCTCCCTCTCATCTCCTATTTCCCTTTGACCAAGTCTCTCCCACTTGGAGAGCTATTTCTTCCACCCTTTTGGGTTTTATCATCTGGCCCCCAGAAAGCCTGACTCCAGCAGCCCAGAGTGGTGATGCTTCATCCAAGCCCTAGGTTGGATGGTCAGTGGAGGATGGGTGAGACATCAACCAAAATACAAGGACGCAGTTGATGGGAACGTGAGAAGGAGCCCAAGGTCTTTGTCCCAGTGTGCGGATTCCTAAAGCACTGAGTTTGTGGTGTACGTGTAACTCTTGTTGTGTCAAATTGTGATGACTCAAGTGTTTACAGACTTTCATTGGCCAATGACTTTTACTCCTATGGAGGACCTTCCAAGTCATCCCACATAGGGGTCAGCAAACTAGGACCCTAGGGTCAAATTGCAACCAATTTTTGTCATTAAAGTTTTATTGAACACGGCCATGGGGCCAAACTCATCCCACAACCTAATTTTGTCAATAAAGTTTTATTGAACACGGCCATGCTCTTTTGTCTGCCTGTAGTCTAAGGCTGCTTTCTCACTATGATGGCAGAGTAGAGATAAGACAAGGTTGGCCACAAAGCCAGAGTATTTACTGTCTGGCCCTTGAAAGGAAAAGTTGGATGATCTCTGGCTTAACAAATAGAGGAAGTAGAGTGCTGACCCGTCCCCACTATGATGTGGTACAGGATCTTGATCCAGGTTACCTGGCCAGTCATAGAATAGCCTATACCTGGATCCCATTTTTCCATACTTTTTTTTTTCATTGCCTCAGTATTCAGGAGAATGGGCATAGGGGAATTTTCAATAAGGATAACTGAATTTACGAATTAGCAGGAAGAAAAATCCCAAATGACATTTATTTTTAAGGAAAACACAAGTATCTTCTTAGACCCTCACCTGAAACCCCCGGGGAACTGGCAGCTGTTTTTAAGCACTTTTGATAAAGCATCCATATGTATAAAGGTTTTATTATGTTTATGAATGAAGCTTGGAGGAGTACACTAGGAATTGAGCTTTTGAAGTCATTTGCCAAATAGCCAGTACTTCTCTTGATTTCTTGTTTTAATTTTTCTTTAAATGAGTAGATTTCCATTTAACTTTATTACACCAGGAGCTAATACGAGTTTCTGGATAAGTTTTCCAGTAGAACACTTTCTAAAGCATTCTTTGAGCCTTTCTTTGTTCCAAATAATTGGATACTTTTCCAGCTCTCTGGATAGAACGGCCCTAATAATTCTCTGTTGATAAAGGTTGCCCTGAGAAACTTCTACGCTCAGAAGCATCTATCAGGTTTTTTCTGCCCATCTGTGTTGAACAAATGTGAGACAAGAAAGATGCTTTTGTTTGGCATAGTTAGTTGATCGAGGTAGCTCAGCATACGTGTGTGTGTGTGTGTGTTCATACATGTTTCTTATTTTGGCTTTATTAATTTTTATATAACGGACTCTGGTGCAAAGCTGTTAGACCTCCAAGCTTACTATTCATCTGCTCCTATGTGGGTTTCGCTTTTTTCTTGCAGAGAATCCATTTTAATTTGTAACGTTAATGTCACACTTACGTGCACGACACATTCCTCGTACCTCAGCTGTTCTCAAAACTGGAAATCTCTTGGAATTTTGGCAGATGCCAAGGGAGTCATGCGTGTTGGCAGTACATGGAAGACCCATAAAAATAAAAAAGACCAAGGAGACAAAAGGAACTTATTGTTTGTCGTATTCTCAGAAGTTGCGTTACTCTGAAAAGGCTATTTATCGATCAACAGTGAGGTTGTTTGGTGGGGTCGCCAATGAGCAGCAAATCGTTCAGATACGGAAGTGAAACCAGAAGTTACCAGAAGGGAGAGTGTTGGTTGGGACCAGCAATTCCACTCTTAGATATGTACCCAAGAGAATTTGAGACCCGCACACGAAAACCTATACGTGAATGTTCGTAGCGACGTTCTTCATGGTGTCCAGAAACAATCCAAGTGTCTATCGCATCATAAGTAGATGAACAAATACACTGGACCCCTACCGTGGGAGATTACTGAGGCATGAAGAGGAACAAAGTATGAGCAGATACTTACTGTGACAAGGATTCCTTTGAAAATATCACGCAGAGTGCAAGAAGCCAGACACATAAAACCACATGCTGTAGAACTCCATTCACACGAGATACCCAGAACAGGCGAAAAAGCCATAGACACAGAAAGTAGATTTGTGGTTTCCAGGAACGGGGAGAGGGGAGAGTGGTCATGGCTCCTAATGGGAATGGCGTTTCACTTTGAGATGATGAAAATGTTCTAAATTTAGGTAGTTGGTGATATTTGTGTAATTCTGTGAATAGGCTAAAAACCACTCATTATGTGCTTTTAGAGGGAATTTTATGGTATATAAATTATATCACAGTGAAGACAGTCGTGTGATGTCTTAGTTGGGGATTCCTTCTGCCTGATTGCCAAACTTTGGTGGGCATTAGAAGCACCTAGGGAGTTTGTTAAAAGATATCACAGACCTAATGGCTCCACATCTGTTATTTTGGAAAGAGTGAGAAGGTCTGCTTTCTATTTTTAAGCATTTTCTAATGGTTACCACCATTTTTTAGACTTGCAAGGAGACAGTAAATCGATGAGGGCTTCATCAGTGAATCAGATATTATGAAGTTGAAGAGTAAATTTAAATCCTGTTTTCTTTTACCGAGATAAAGTGAAAGAATACAGTTTTCTTCAAACAAGGAAACACGTATTACAGTCCCAAGGTTAGAAGCTCTATCACCATAAACTACTATCATTAAGGTAGAATCTCGAGGAGGAACTCCTTAAAGACAGATCTGTCATTTTTACGGTGACAACATACACATTGAGCACAAAACTGTGGAGGAACACCCTTCAACCTGGTTAACGCTTTTACATTCTTCAGTGTTGTCAAGGTAACTGACTCATGGAGGTTTTCTCGTCTTTCTTCTGATCCTGTTATAAAACAGGATATCGTGGCAGAGCTTTTCATTTCAAAGCTTTTGAGTCAAAAGCTCAAGAAAAATTTTTTTTAAATCTCAGCATTTTTGCCTTTTTATTTTTTTAAGATTTTACTTATTTGACAGAGAGAGAGTGCGCACATGTGTGGGGGTGGGTGGGGCGAGGGAGAGGGAGAAAAAGGCTCCCCTGCTGAGCTGGGAGCTGGAGACGGGGACCTCGGGATCCTGACCTGAGCCAAAGGCAGATGCTTAATGGATGAGCTACCTAGGTGCCCCAGCATTTTTGGCATTAAAAAAAAAAAAAAAA